>JADBJO010003288.1:137500-227500 GCA_016801955.1 Conus betulinus
TACTGGAAAATTGCTTTTGGAAGATAAGCCATAAGAGAGAGGGTTGAGGTGAAATTTTAATGGAATTCTATTAAAGAAAATATTCCAAGTCCTTCCGCCAGAGGACCCACCGACCCACCCTGAACTCTCGTCACAGTGATTTTCTAAAAAAAAAAAAAAAGTTGTAATTTTACACCACACATAGTCTGAAATGATCACGTGATATTTCGTTTTAATGGTTTATGTCAACTTGTTCCGGTTTCATGCATGAAATTATTAGTTTTAGCGAGAATATCCAAATGCCACTAGTTTATCATCCAGTGTCATTGTGAAATTCAGATTATACATTACACCATTGCCAGTAGTAAAATATTGCTGTAGAGTCATGTGAGAAGAGGATTTGAAGGGTAATTTGTTGTTTGAATGGAAAAAAAAAACAACATTCTTTGGATGTGTCATATTTTCATGCTAATTTGTATATCTATTTCTTGCTTAAAAAAAAAAAATTACTGTGAAACAGACATATGTAATGTACAGTCTATTCAGAAACACAGGTGATCTGTCAGTACAGTTCTTATGAGAATATTTCATTTCACTCTGTTTCAGCAACAAGAGCAACTATTACAATGACAGAAAGTATGGCAGAGGCTGGTGCAAATGCTGTGATGGTGGTGACCCCTTGTTACTACAAAGTTAACACATGACTACTGATGCTATGCTTCAACATTACACAAAGGTGGAGTGCTATGTTCCACTGGTTTTTTTTTTTCATTTGTGTGTGTGAACTCAAGTACATTTAGGTTGAGTTGAACGGATGTGGTAATGTGTTGGCATATGTGCACATTTCATGTGATATGCAGAAGGTCCAAGTTCTCTACGCCCCTGTGGGGATTCCAACCTTGCAGTGGTCGGAGGGCTTGCACCATCCAGTGATACCTTAGGCTCTACTGACGCGGGCATCATTGCTTGAATGGAAGGCTAGTTTTTGAAAAAGCTTCTAGGCCTGCATAGCCAAGTTGATGACTGGCCGACGCATAATGTAATGGGAGTTGATGCCCCTGGTAGGATCTCCATGTCTGACAGTTTAAGGGTGAGGACCCTGACAAATTAAACCCACCCCTTTCCTATTATGTCTTCTGCCTTTCTTAATGGGTCTTTTTTATCTTCTTCTCTTCTGCCCTTGTGGACTTCTTAAGATCCACTGCGTTCGCTGAATGGTGTGACCAGTGATGGAGGGGAATGAGAACTTCTGATTGAGAGGGCAGGTGCTCTCAATGCATCCCTCTGGCTAGGACTCTCTTTTAGACTGGAGGTAGATGCTGGCCCAAGTGTATCAATCAGCTTTTCCTGTGTGGGGCTGGATCAAGACAGGCAGTTCCCTGGCCAAGGGAAACTACCCCTGTAATGCTGTTATGTCTGTTACCATGAGCTGAGCATGATCAGGGGGGATAGAGTTGATGGATTTCTGTTCATCATGTATCTCTTCTGAAGCCTGAAAGGGGTCAAGACTGTTGACTTTTAGGTCCTAGTCCTGTAGTTGGACTCCACGGTGGGCTGGTAATGGAGTGATGAAAAAAAAAAAAAAAAACAGACAAAAATGGTTTCTTCGTTAAAAGAGAATTGCAGTGGCAGTCACCCCCCTTCCTTCCTGGACAGTTGGAAGTGAAAAATGGAACAAATCATCCAGCAAGTTAAAACCAAAAAATGAATTCCTTTCCAGGATGCCAAAAAACCTGGTGCTTAGCAGTGAGCCCCAAACAGGAATGTTGAAATTAGTTGCTGTTAAAAAAATCCAGACTGTGTCTGTCTTCTGTCAGATGGATGGCTTTTAATTGTCAAAACCTAATCAGGAAAAATCAGCTAGTGCAACAGAAAAACCTGTTTGGAGATCAGTTCCTCCTGGGAAGACCAGCGCCTTTGGTGGAGGCATTAAACCTGCTTCCCTGCAGTCTTTCCAGCAGCTGAAAAAAGTCTGCTGCTGAGCAGGCTGGGAAACAGGCCCCTCCCAGATCTTCTCAGCCTTGCTTCATTGGGATGGATGGGAGCAGGGAACAGGCTGGTTCACCCAAAGACCCTGGAGCCCATCGAAGAGTTTCTGAGAAAAATGTGTGGAGGTGATAGAGGCGGACGGGCCTCCATCTCTTTAGTCCGACACCAAGGAAGCAGAAATGGAGTGAGTTGTTCACCTCCTTCATTCCTTGCCACAATGGAGTTAACAAAATTCCATTGGAACATCTGAGGTCTCTGTTCCAATTTCGTGGAGCTACAGCTGCTTTGTCAGAATCTGAAACCTGTTGTGATAGCTCTGCAGGAAACTGAAAGTTGCAAAGAATGAAAGTCATATGGCTCTGAATTTAAAAACCAGGAGATTTTACTCATTCTGGTTTTAATGCTCTCACAAAACAGCACAACCCACTGCAGATGGAGTAACAGGAGGAGTCTCGCTACACATCCACAAGTCTCTTCTGTGCAGCCCTATTGATTTAAATACATCTCTTCAAGCTGTAGCTGGAAGAATCACTATGCATTAAACAGTAACAGTGTGTTTTTTTTTTTTTTAGATATACTGCAATCTGTATCGTGTTGACAAGAGCTGGGCAGCCTGAATTGAGAACTACCTCGACCTTTTCAGCTGTTGAGTGATTTCAGTAGGCACAGTCCTCTTTGGGATAATGTGAATTCTTCATCCACTGGTCTGCTTCTTGAGGATGTCTTTTCAGAGCTGGATTTGTGTTCTCTTTAACAGTGGGTCTCCAACATACCTCTTTGCTTCCACAGGTACGCTTTCATACTTAGATTTGTCAGTATGTGATCCTTCATCGGTCCTGGACTATGAATGATGTGCACATAACGATCTTTGCAGAAGTGACCACTTTCCAGTTGTCCTGAAATATAACTGTAAAGAAAGCTTGCTGTTTACCTGAACACTTCAGTTATCCTAAAGTTAACTGGGATCCGTTTGCAGGGTGTGTCCAAAAAGAACTCATCCTCCACAAGTAAATCTGCAGCTTTTGTGAAAAGAAATTTGATGACCACACCAGTTTCATTCCACCCTTAGGAATTTGTATTCTTCCCCATTTAAACAGTGCAGACATAGACCTTGGAGTCATTTGCGAGTCCAAGTTTCCTGAAGACACACCATGGACTTTCCTCACTACGGGGATCAGGTTTGATTTAGCACTGTATGTCACTAACTCCTAGGTGCACAAGTCTTGTATTTGCTGAACTGTGTTCCAAGTTTCTATCCTTCAGAACAAATTTTAGTGATGGCTACAAATCTGAGGAGGGAGTTGCCTTTGTTGTGTTTTGCACAAGAGGTCTTTCTAACAGATGTTAGCGCATTCCCACTGACAGCTGGCAGTTGAGAGCCTTGTTCCTGGCTCTTGCAGTGGTCTCTAAATCAAAACAAAGATTTCCTCATTTTGTTGCTCTCCCTTTCTGCTTTGGAGGACATTGCTGGCTGTAACCTCAAACATCCTAATATACTGAAATTGTTTGAACTTTACACCTCCCTGAAATATGATGAATGCAACATAGTTTTTGCTTGGGTTCCCAATCATGTTGGCATTTGAGGCAATAAGGTGGTTGATCAACTTGCCACAAAGAAAGAGCAAAGCAGGTTGTCTATCCCTCACACTGATCTGAAACCCAAAGCTCAGGCTTATGTTGAAGACCTCTGGCAAGAGAAGTGTAACTTGCAGACAGATAACAAACTCTTCCAAATCTGTCCAAACCTAGAGTTTTAATCATGTCTCAAGGGTGGCCGTAAGGAAGAAATAGACTTCTGCTGTTTGCACACAGGTCACTCCTTTTACACCCATTCTTATATTGTAAAAGATGAAGAAGCTAAGTGGTGCATTCCATGTGATGTACCACTCACAATGAAACATATTTTTAGAACGTTGGGACTTGCATGATGTGAGACAAACACTTTACAGCTGACTCCATGGAAACCTTGTTCAGAGATGTACCACCTGATGTGATCTTTGAGTTTCTGACAGAGATCAACATTTTTCATCTGGTATAAGAGTGTTGAGAAGAAAGATTGTTTTGTTAATGAAATTTCAGTGTGTTTTAAGGTGTTGTGTGGATGTGGCTTTTTGTTTGTTTTAAAGATGAGTTGAGCAGCCTCAACAGCCTGTACTTACATCCTTGTTTGAACTTTATACTTCCCTGATCAGTGCTAACATCCATGGTAATCAGATGGCTGACCAGCTAGTCAAAGGATGCCACTCGTATCAAGCTTTCCAGTCTGCCTGTCTTTCACAGAGATCTGAAACCTGAAGTTCAGAAATATGTTAAAGAGCAATGGCAAGAGGAGTGGTCTAAGTAGACCAATAACAATCTGTTCCAACCTGTCCAGATTTGAACATTTCTTTACCATCCAGAAGTGGTGTCTGCAAGGAAGAGACTGTCCTGTGCCGACTTCACACAGGCCACAGTTTTTATGCTCATTTCTATCTTTTAAAGGATGAAAGAGCTTAATGGTGTAGACCATGCAATGAGAGTTTGATTGTGAGGCATATTCATCTGGAATGGTGGGACTTGCATGATGTTCACGAAAGCATTTGACAGCAGGCTTGATAAACTTGTTCAGAGATGCTCCACCAGATGCAATTTTAAATTTTCAAAAGAAGTTAACATTTTTCATTTAGTCTGAAATTGAATGGAGAAGAGGTACATTTTAAAAATTGTTTATATCAATCTTGAAATGATTAGTTTTTGTTGTGAACAATTATACAGGCATGTGTTTAACGTGGTGACAGCCCTGATATGGCCTTGAGCAGTCAGCTGGGCTATATGCAGTATGACTTGACTTGTTTTTGTTTTTAACAATTATGCATGCATGTTTTTAATGTGGTGATAGCTCTGATATGGCCCTATGCAGTCAGCTGGGCTACAGGCAGCATGACTTGACATGACTTTAGATGTTACGACAAGCCTAAGTTGCTCATTGTAACTCATGGATGAAAGTTCTCAGAGTGCTGTAATGGAACAAAATCAAAATGCATAAAAAGTATTGGTTATTTTGCATTTTGTAGTAAACAAAAATTTTTTTTGCTGCAGAATATTGATCATGCTAGTGTTTTCAATCTTATGATCTTTATCAAACAAGTTCATAATTAATGTAAATGTTATTATCAGGGATAGTGAGATTGGCTTATGGTTTCATTTTACTTTGCAGTCAGCCAGCTTGTTATGTAAAAGTCTTTTGGGAAAAAAAAAAAAAAAAAAAAGGTCTTTGGCCTCAGAATGAGCAAACCCTGTGTTCCATATTCCCTGAATGTTCCCTGGACAGGAGTGGACTGCACAGCAAAGAGAAAAAAAAAAATCTTTGCCGCCATTTGCATTACATTTGATTTGCCTGGCTGTCATGTGTTTCTACTTCTTGCCTTCAGTAATAATATTGCCTCACCATGTACCATATCAGCACATAATGCATCAATAAATTGCCACAGAATTTCTTTTTAGGGTGTTTTTGTTTATCAGATGACTTATTGTGGTGTATTGTGGTGAATGTGTGGCAGGTAGCTGATGCCAGCCCAGTTCCGGTCATTCTGTACAGCGTACCAGGCAACACTGGCCTTGACCTGTCTCCTGAAGTCATTGTCAAACTGGCATCCCACCCCAACATCGTAGGGCTCAAAGAGAGTGGGGGAGATGTGAGTGTTGGAATGAGTGAGGAAGAGGTGATTCATGTATCATACATTTTTAGGGAAGATTTTGTATGCAAATGAACATGTAAAACAAAGTGCGAAGTAACATTTACTTTACTGCATGATATGAAACAAAGTGCATTTTTGACAAATGTGCCTTTTTCAAACGTAAAAAAGATAACTGACATAAAAACAGGCACAAAATAATTCTCCCCAAATTGCAGGCAGCTTGAAAGTAAGGCTTAACTACAGAGAATTGTTTTGTGCATTTTTGTATGTGTGTGTGTATGATATGACATTTGTCAAAAATGTACTTGTCCGTCTTGCATAGCAGATAATGTTTTACTTTGAACTTTCTGTTGCAAGTTAACTTGTATTTTATTTCATCTGTAATACGGACATTTATTTCATTTTGCATTCCCCTTTGTATGGAAAGTCACTAGCACCTTCAGTTAAGGAAGAGGAGTTGGGAATTGAGAAAAAAGACAGTAAAATAAATTATCAGATGTTTACCTGTAAAAGTTTCAAGTGTTGCTTAAGGTGAACAAATCAGAGAAGACAAAGAAATGGGATCTTCTGTAGTTGTCCAGAGCTAGAGCGAGATAGAGTTGCTTGCACCCCAGCCAGCCACAAAGGGCTTTACCAGGGCTGCCATGCTGTAGAAGTCAACTCTCTAAATCGTTACAAAAAAAAAAAAAAATGACACACACAGCTCATTATTAAAACAGAAAAAAAGTTACACACACATCTCATTATGAAAAAGGAAAAAAGTGACACACACAGTTCATTGTTAAAAACAGATTTTCTACAACAAACAAAACGAGTAAGATTTTGTTAAAATCTTTCTTCCGCAAAATCATAGATGAAAAATGTTGATCAAATGAGCATCTGTGCAGCTAGATGTGACTTAATGCACCTAGATATAAGCTTTTATTCAGTTGCTGTGTGTGAAGATGACTAATATTGCACAGCTAAATTTTGAGGATTCTGTAGGGGAAAAGTCATTTAAGAGGAAAAGGGGCGAGGGATATCTTAATCTAAAGGTGTTTGCGTTTCTGTAGGGTTGATCATGAGACAGGCAGAACAGTAAAACACAAGAAATGTATTTTGCAGTGTGAATGACCAAGATGTGACTAAGGTGCTTAATGTAAGGGTTAACCCTTTCACTGCCAGACATTCAGTTTTGCATAAATCCCCATCGCCAGCCATTTTTTAAAAAAAAAAAAGCTCTTATACCAGCATATGTGAAATGCAGATATCTCTGGAACTAAAAAACTAATTCTCATGCTATTTTTGGAAAATGGAGGAGATACATTGTACTTTTATTATATCATAACATGTTAGTAATGAACAATTTCTAATTTTGAGTAATTTCAAGTGTAAAAAAAATGCAAAATAAAAAAAAGAATGTTATGTTTTTCTAAACGTAAAAAATGAAGAAAGAATGCCAACAAACTCTCAGCAAGGGAGGAAAAATACTCCACTCACAATTGAAGACCAGAAGGTATGGTATATCCAACAGAAAAATGGAAGAAACAGCCACAAATACAGCTACTCCAATAGCAGGGAACACACACACACACACACATTCTTATGCCTAACTAGTACACATGTAAGAAAGAAAAAGGGAACACACACACACACACACACACACACACACACACGTCCCTTTCACTGTGTTGAAAGCAATTTTTTTAAATGAAAGCAAAGTCATTCATGTGCCTGTTGGTCTCTGAGCCCTTGAGAGCCATTCAGTTGATCATGAATCCCACTCAAACATGTCTCTGCTGCTCGCCTCTCCATGTCAGTCGGTCACGCCCCCTTCAACCTCGACCAGCAAGAGTTGGCCCACAGCGTGTGTTTGAAGTTCATTGCCTAAAGTCTTTGTTTGCTTCCTCACATAGTCAGTCAACAGTCAGTCAGTGCTGGCTGGCTCAATGGAAAAAACACTGGGGCACACACAGTAAGCCACCATCTCTCGTCAGCTGTCTCTCCCAACCATTTGGCCACGGTCCAACGCCTCACTTTGCAATAATTCAGTCAAACCCTCACTATCGTTGTTTCCTCATGACCATCTGGGTCTTCTTCATCTGTATTAGGAACAACAATCGGAATAAAGGCGATAAAACACTAAACTGAATAGTGTTCTGACAAAGCAAATGGCTGTGAGCAAGGGCCAGACTATTCCCACAACTATGACGTTTATTGCAGCTGTCTATCTCATGAACTTGGATAGTGACAGTATCGGGAGTTAGGTAACCCTAGTTCGTCGCCTTTTGGCAACGTCGGCGGTTGGCCATGTTGTCACCAAACGGCAACGTAAGGGTTAAATCTGACTCGAGAGTTGATTTTGACAGGGGGATAACCCTGGTATGGTCCTTTGTAGTCAGTTGGGCAATAAGCAACATGCTTCCAATTCCTTCCACACCTGGAAGAGTTTTATCATGCTGCATGGACAGCTGCAAAAAAGCAGCAGTCTTGCACACAGGCTGCTCCTCTTTACACCCATTCTTAACTTGTAAAAGGTGAAGGAGCTCCGTTGTGCATTCCATGTACCACTCACAATGAAACACGTTCTTACAGAGTGTTGTGACTTACATGATACCAGACATAAACACTTACAGCAGCAGACGCCATGAAATCCATGTTCAGAGATGTCCCACCTGATGTGAATGTTGAAGGAGGTCAACATTTTCCACCTGATCCAAGATTTTTCGCAAGCAAGATTTTAACAGAATTCTGGTGTGTTGTTAGAAAAAGTGTTTTAATGAGTGTGTGTGTGTGTGTGTGTGTGTGTGTTGTTAAATCATCTGACTTGAGAGTTGACTTCAGTGAGGCAACAGCCCAGATATGTCTTCTTGTGGCTGGTGGGGCTGTAAAAAAACATTATCTCTCTCTCCCTATTTAAAGTGAGAGTTGACTTTTTAATGAAGTGACAGCCCTAATATGGTCCTTTGCGGTTGGCTTGCTATAAGTAACATCTGAGAGAGAGTGAAAACTTTTTGAATGGTTGCACATAGACATGCCAATAAAAGAGCCAAACATGTTGATGAATGATGTAAATGTTTTCATTGGTTACAGGTGAGCAAGCTAGGTATGCTAGCCCACAGAACCAGAGACCTGGACTTCCGTTGCTGGCTGGGTCAGCAGGATTTCTGTTGCCTGCCTTGGTTGTTGGTCAGTGATAGCATTTGGTTTTTCCTTCAAAGTACGCTATTATTACAACTAGCACCATTGAGTTGTGTGGATTTTTTTTCTTTTTGAAAGAATGACTTGAGAGTTTACTTCAATGAAGTGACAGCCGTGATATGGCCCTTTATGGTCAGCTGGGCTATAAGCAACATTCTCTCTCCCTCTTTCTGTCTCCCTCATTCTGTCCCTCTTGCACACACACACACAAACTGTCACAGACAATTTGACATATAGTAGGTCAATTTGTTGAAGAAATTCAGGAGCAAGGAATAGAGGAAGATGCAACTGACACAACTGCAGACTCTCTGAAATCTTTTGGACATTGCCGTGATCTTAATTTTATTCCCCAAATCCGGAGTTAGGTGATGAAATCCAAACTTTGTTTTAAAAATGTGGGATTTGGGAGTTATTCTTGGGAAAGATTAATGAAATACAGAGTCGTAAAGCCCTAAAGATGTTCCCATGAATGTCAGCAAATTCACTCTTATCTACTGTTTCCAGGGGGCTGGCTGCTGGGATGATGTTATGCATAGGTAAATGTAACGTACCTTCAAGCCAGGGACTTTTCGAAGATGGACAAGAAGACAAAGTTGAAAGACACTTTGTGTTACAGGTTGTGTAGGGGGTGTGTGTGTGCTGGCCAATGTGCTGGGTGAGGAGGTGTGCCAGCTGGCAAAGCTGTACAGATCAGGATGCATGAAAGAGGCTCAGAGCTTGCAGCAGAGACTGGTGGCCCCCAATGCATCTGTGAGTTGTTGCTGTATGCGTTAGTACTGCATCATTTTGTTTTATACTGGTCATCAACACATTGATGTAACGTTTTTGTGTAAGCCGTTGTATAGTTTTCTTCATCATGTTACGTTTTTTGTGTAAGCCTTTGTATTGTTTTCTTCACAATGTTAATTTACCTGCTCTATGTGTTTATCAAAGTTTGTCTGTTTCATTTCACATCTTCCATCCTCACGGCTGTACATTTACTCAGCTTGAGCTGCTTAGTCAAGGCCAAGCAGCCACATCTGGCACCGACTGTGGCTGGGCTAGAATCAACAGTATCTCTCCCTTTCTCCCTCTGGTTCAGACTAAAATATCTTTGAATTTATCAAGAAAATTGAAGTGCAGTTTGTGTGCTTTGAATGATATTGGTGTGGCAAAATCAGCTTTGTTGTAATGTGAGATGTACACACTTGATTTAAAGTACTGTTGGGCAGAATTTGATTGCTACACACGCTTTTATCATGAAAATTAACAGCAACACTGTGACCTTGATATGGCTCCCTGTGGTAGGCTGGGCTTTATGCAGCATGAATTGAATTGATTCTGTATTTTGTTGTAAGATGTGATGTTTGAAAAAAGAAAAATCAGCAATCAAAAAATCTCATTTTCAGTTGAAAAATAAATGATCAGTGGTTTAGAAATGGAAAATTATAGGCTTAACTGTCTCATAGTTAATGACGGTTGTTGTAGAGTTTGAGAAGGAAATGGATAGTAATACAAGCTTTGTGCCAGTCCTGTTGAATCTAGTTCATGATTTCATTGGGTCTTACAAAAACATTGATTTATATATATATATATATATAGAGAGAGAGAGAGAGAGAGTGATTGTTTTCAGCTTCACATTTGAATTTTTTTTTAATGTTTTCATTGATTATCAGTGTTGCCATATTTGTGTATCTTCAGAACTAACATGCATTGCCTAGGCTGCAGACTTGGTATCCTGTGCACAATATTTTGCTTGTCCTACGTTCAGAACCTCTTTACCTACGAAATAAGATTTTACTTTAAAAAAAAATCTGGTGATGCACGCATTTTTACAAAAGTCTACATAGACCTACAGTCACAGTATTTATCTGGTTAAAATGGTAGTAAAGTATAGCATGAAGTGAAGATGTGGTCAAGTGGATAAGTGCCATGTACATATGAGAACTCCTAGGTCTGTAGTTCAGAACTGGCATGAATTGTTTTTTTTTTCTCCCATTACTATAGCCCAATTGTTCAGGATGCAGGTGCTACCTTTTGGAAGGAGTAGTCGACCAAAACCCAATACAATGGAGTACAACCATTTTGATGTGACACAGAAGGCACAAGATGATACTGCTGTGTGTCATTGCAGGTAACCAGACAGCTAGGTGTGCCAGGGCTAAAAGCCGCCATGGATGATCTGAACTACTATGGAGGACCAACTCGCTTACCCATGCTGCCCCTGACAACGTCTCAGAGGGACAGTCAGCGACAGGTGTTCCGAGCTTCAGGCTTTATGTGATTGGATGCTTGGGGCTGTTGGATGCAGTGTTTGTGTGTAACTGTTGAAAGCCTGCTGGTGCAGCTAATATCATGTTGAACTTGTGATTGATTGGCTGATATGCTCAGATATTAATCCAGATTTAATCAGTGGGTTAGGATCATATCATGAACTTGAGGCTTCCAGAGTACTAAAGATTTATTTCAATAATGGGAATAGAAAAAGATGTTGAGTCAGGCCATTATGGGACTAGAAGAAAGGGAAATAGGGCAAAGAAAGTAATGAGAATCAAATCAGAAGTAGGGAACAAAATCCTGTGGAACAAGGTAAGCCCCTGATAATAAGGGCTAAATATGCATCATTCAGTCAAACTATTCATTGATAGCATCAGTCTGTGTGCAAGTAATGTTCATTCATGATTTTGCATTCATTCCACTAGACATGACATTGTTCCAAGTTATACATTAATTCTACAGTTATGATGATGACCTTACCTGTGAGGTTTAAATGGAATCACACTGACTTCTATCAAAGCACAAAAAATCATGTGAGTGTGAGCAAATCCATTAGCTTGAACATGTTCAACGACTATCTTAAACTATTATCAATTAGGTAATAACAATTATTCAGTACATACTGTTACTGGCGCTTTACTGTGTGAACCTGCACAGTGTGGCTCATGATCTCTTATGTCTTCCTACAAGTCATTGAAATTTGCATAAACCTCACAGGTATGTTACTTATAATTCTCGAATTTTACTTTCTTGTACTGCTCATGAGACCCATGTGAAAATTGTAAACATAGTGGACATTCAGCATTATTTTTGATTGCTTTGTTAGTGTGAAACAGAGTTGTCCTTTCTTCTCTGACTGGTTTGTTGTGGAATGTGGCAAAGGTACTCCTGTGCCTTAAGGTAAGGTAATGTTGCTGGACGGCAAAGGGCTGTATCAGGGCTGTCACTGCGTGCGTTGAAGTCAACCCACAGTTGTTCATTCTCACAACCCTTTAAAACACATTTTCTAAAAACATGCCTGTAATTTTGTTAAAAATCCTTTCTACTGTAAAATCTCAACCAACTGAATTGAATATATTCCTTAAAGAATTTGATTATGACATTGCTGCAGGAGGTTGCTCTGTTTGAGCGAGGGTAAATATTCATATATCTATTCGAGAATGATTCATATCTTTTTTACTCAACACTGTACATGCATGGGAAACTAACGGACTTTGTGTGGACTATTGAAACTTATCAGTAGCTGAACCACTTCACCATCAAGGTAGTATTTAATGAATGTAACTATACACAAACATCTGTCAGGCAGACAGGCTTTAATCAATGATTATTTAGTCCTGCAGTTTTAAACTTTTCCCTGCTTGCCTTGTGTCTATTACAGGGTGGTTTTCACAATCTTGTACGCCTGTAACCGTGTCTACTATGGGGTACTTATTACAAAAACACTTGATTTTTTTTATCATACCAATACCGAGCAAAATCAAATTATTATGCTACCACCACATAGCACAGGGTATAAGAAAAAAAAAAAACATGCAAAAAATCTAAGAGATATCTCAATAAATGAATGAGTAGTGAATAGATGAGTGAACCTACTGCAAAAAGCCTGAGCACTCGGCAATACAGTAAAGCTCTTATACTGTGGCATGTAAAGGGTTAAGCACGTCTTCAATTCTGCATCTAATTTAGATGTCCCTTTGCTTAGAAAGCGTCACATTTTTTCACAGATAGTGTCAGCACTATTTCCAGCCAATAACAGCACTGACACAGACAATATTTAGTTTAACCATGTAACGCATAACAGCATTTTGCATAACTCCATTTTAGCAATGAATGCGGTGCAATTCAAATGTACCAAGTCACAGTGTTTGGGATAGCACTGGGCGCCTATTGTACACACCTTTGAGAATTTGCATAAGGAGATATGAGCTGGGTTTTTTTTTTTTTTTACCCCATGACAAAAACGGATACAGCACTTTGTACTAGATTGTGTTAGCGATAGCCTTTCCCTTTTTCGAACAGCATGTCAGGGAATTTAAGGAAAAAACATATAGTTAGTAAGAATGGATCTTTTTTTACCTTGAGATGTATACTGCTGTGTACCTTACAGTTCTTGACCTTAAAGAGGTATGATAATGTGTGCAGGTTTGACAGAAAGTCCACATTTCTGGAATGCTTAGCACACAGCCTGTATGACTTGTTTTCTTGAGTGCTGCTTGTTGTTTTCAATGGGCTTTAATCATATTCATGATGTTGTCCTTACTCAGGGCTCAAGTGCCCAAAGTGAACTGCAGAATCGTAAATTTTGAATGTAATTAATAGCAAACCGCAAAGAAAACTTAGACAAACGAATGACAAGACAAAGCACGACGCGTTTCAACTTCTTAGGTCTTCTTCAGGCAAGATGAAAAACACACGGGACAACGAAAATGAACGAGCACAATCTTATCTTCATTTACTTCAGCGCAAGATGGTCATTGGTTTTCATTCAACACCCATCTTGCACTGAAGTGAATGAAGATAAGTGATTGTAGTTACATAAACATTTTACAGCAGACTCCATGAAAACTGTGTTCAGAGATGTCCCACCTGATGTGAATATTTGAATTTTTGAAAGAGGTCAACATTTTCCATCTGATCCAAGATTTTACATGAAGAAAGATTTTAATGAAATTCTGGTGTGTTTTTGGAAGTGTGTGTGTGTGTGTGTGTGTGTGTGTGTGTTAGAATCTGACTTGAGAGTTAATTTTGCAGGGTAGCAGCCCTAATGTGGCTCTTTGTAATCGGCTATGCTATCTGCAACATTATCTTTGTCTGTTGTTTCTCTCTCATGCTATGTATCCCAAAAATTTCCTAACTTTACCAGCTACAGAAATTTTCTTTGTCCATCAGGTAGGAAAACATCTTACCTCAATCAGTCAGTATTACTAGTGAGGGACAGTTCATCTTGGTGTCTCTTATTCTTTGGGCAAATTTGATTCCAACAAACATTGGTTTCAAGTTTATCCAATCAACTGCAGATCAGAAGAAGATAATTTTAGCAAGCTAAGCATAGAATTGGAAAAATCTTTAATAGGCTGCAGTTTAGGGGGGGGGGGGGGGGGGGGGGGGTGTGTGTTGAATAACAATAACAACTAAAAAAACAGCTAGTAGCTTGAAAACTGCAATGATACAGCAGTATCTTCCATTGGCTGATTTCAGAAATGCAGAATATACTGGTCTTCAAATGCAGCAGCAACATTTTTATGAACGTGGGATTCCAGTTTGGTTTCAAGTTCAGTATGAATAGCAGACTTCTCAAAGATTAACATACACTCAGGTACAAACTTAAGCTCATACAATTTATTTCCTGTCACTGCAAAGGTTTCTTTCAGGTACACACATGTATTTAGACAGATGCAGAAAGATTATGAATTTACCTGGTAGGTTAAATGCACAGGTATGATTTAGTGAGACGTGAAGAAAGATTTGATAATGATCAGTAGATATTCATTAACTTTCTTAATGAAAATTCAAACAAAAGCCGACTTTTACTATCATGTCCTTGTTACAAGACTGTGAACAGTATAACCCATTGACAAATTAACATAAACGCTGAGAAAAACATGTAGAAACTTGAAAATCAGTAATGATAAGGATAACGAGAATAACAGATAAACAAAAACATGCTTTTTTTTCTTCATCTGGCCCTTGCCCTTGAAAGGGGCTAAGTGTAAGTTGATAAGAATAAGCTGAAATCAAAGAACATGTGATAAACAGATGCACAATCTAATAGTATATAAGAAATTGTAGATATATTGTACAGTACTCTGTTAATCCTAAATCTCTTAAAAATGCCAACAATATAAAACATGCTGAATGGATGAATTTGAAACAATTTTTTCACCATCAACACTGAAATACCACAAAAAATATATTTCCAATCAAATGAGGAGAGTGTTAAAGGCAACACAGAGAGGGAAAGAGATGTTATCATCTCATTTTTCATAAAGTTTAGGAGTTCTCATTTCAGGTATCAAGACATCTAAACATTAAGATGCTAATCTATTTATTACCTAGAGATAAATTAAACAGCGATAAAGCAAACAATAATCAGAACTCGTTTATCATCATTTGATTTTGATAGAAAAATGACCAGATGCTTCATAGTGGCTTAACAAATTATACTCAAAGTTTTGTCCGAGTTCATGGCCTGTGAATAATAATTGGTACCAAGATTCCCAGAAGGATTCCGTATCTGAGGGCATAAGAAGTATGATTAAAAGTGCTAAACCACACTACAGCTTCAAAAAAGGGCTTAATTTATTTTTGTTTTGTCTTTTAAGGAAAAGTAGTTCTAATCTCGAAGGGGCCTGAATTCAAATGGTTAGTGTTTGCCTGTTCAGCTGATGGTGATGAGTTAAAGAATGCATGGATGTGGATTTTTTTTTACTTTTTTTTTTTTTTTTTTTGCTTAGCTGATGGTGATGAGTTAAAGAATGCATGGATGTGGATTTTTTTTTTTTACTTTTCTTTTTTTTTTTCTTAGTTGATGGTGATGAGTTAAAGAATGCATGGGTGTGGATTTTTTTTTTACTTTTCTTTTTTTTTTTGCTTAGCTGATGGTGATGAGTTAAGAATGCATGGATGTGGAATTTTTTGTTGTTGTTGTTGTTTGCTTCAAAATCCTGTCTGTCCACCTAGCAATCAGGGAAGGAGTAGGGATGGGCTGTGCCTTCCATCATGCAGTGCCCCAGGTATAGTGAACTCCTGACAGCCGCCGTGTGGCTGTGGGACAGCACTGACCTTGCATACCCTTGTCAGTAAAATTGGTGCTGACAGCCACATGTGTATGTAGTCGGGCGCTACAGCACCTACACGCATGCAAACTGCATCATTCAGAGCTGCTAGCTGAGCTGACAGCTAATTGTCTAGTCCAATAGATATACTTTTCCTTGACCAGGAAAAAAAAAAAAAAATTAGTGTATCATTTTGCAGTCTTTCCTTTAGCACTATTTTATTTTGTCAGTGTTTTGTCAGTGTTAAATTAAGCTTTTGAAGAATTAAAAAGTGCAGTTGAAAATAAAACACATTAGCTGTCATTTTGTATATCATTTGTATCCCATTTTGGCATACTTTCTTTTAAGAGTGAAAAGTTTTTGCAAAAAGGCCAAGCGAGTGGCTTGGCTTTTGAAGAATTAAAAGTGCAGTTGAAAAATAAACACCATTAGCTGTCATTTTGTATATCAGGTATTTGGATACTTTCTTTAAGAGTGTAACGGTAAAAGAAAACAGTTGACACTGGAACCTCCCCTTTCTTTCAATCATTCAAACTTTCTGCAAACTGCTGCTTAAAGAAAGCCAGTTTTAAGAAAAGATATATATAAATCCTGTTGGTACTTCCATTCCTGTAGAAACTAAATTTACATTACAAATGTTTGATTTTTTGATTTTCATTTTAATCACTTGGTAATAGTGAAAAAAAAATTTCTCTTTTTCATAGACTTTTATCTCTGAAATATATGTACATTTTAACTATCAAAAGTCTTGTAAGCTTCATGTTGTGGAGTATTAATCATACAACTACTTGACTGTCTTAAACCAGTTGAAGCAGGACTTATTCAATAGCTACCGGTTTTATAATTTGAAAATTCATAGAGTGACATTTTTAATTTTAGGTTCTTTAGTAGGAGTTTTTCATGCTTATTGATGTGTTTAAATGACTTGTGTTGGACAAAAAGCAAGCCAACCAACATAATGGTTGTGGCAGGCAAGACTATTTTGGCCTGATGAAAGGTCAGGCTGATTTGCTTTCAGCTTTATACTGATAGGGTTTCTGTTCTAGTAGATACATTTGATGATGTACGTGTTGGAGAGTACTGGAACAAATGTATTCCCGGGTGTGGATGTGGACATCTGAATAAAAGAAGGAACCTTAGCCGGTGTCTTCCCTGTCTTCTTTGACTGGTTGCAGTTGTCTCCTCCCTGCTTAGACCAAACACCGTCACAATGTATGTTGTGTGACCACTTGTACAGCAAAACTCGTTCATCTGTGTCTGCGATGTACCTTTTTCCATACTTAATAACATAATGCTCACATTACATGTCCAGATGCACACAGTATAATCATCAATAACTTTAACAATCTTTTGGACATTACATCAATCCCCAAAGGAGTCGGATTAGTTTTTAGATCAACACATTTGTGAATTAATGTTAAACACCTGCTGCTTGATAATAGAAATGTCCTGATTAGATCGGTACCCACAAGGTGCGAATGCTTAAGTTTCTAATTTTCTTAACCTTGCATGGAACCCACTTCTCCTCTTCATTCTCTTCTTATCTTAATATTTTCATCATGCCCACCATCACTCATTTCATGCCCTCTCTCTCTCTTTCTCATTATCATTTTTTCTGTTTTGTAAATCTCTCTCTCTCTCCCCCCCCCCCCCCCCCCCTCTCTTTCTTTCTGATATAATCCATTTTCTATATTGTGAATTCATGAACTTGGCATAAAAATTATACAGTTCAAAGAAAGTAATCTGCACACATGCTCAAGCAGACAGTTAATGCAATCTGTCATACAATTATGCCGTATCGACTGGCAACACTGATGAGGAGTTACATATAGGATTACTAGGGCTAGTGCATCCTTTGGCAGACTCCATGACAAAGTGTGGGAAAGATGAAGAATAAGCCTGCAGACCAAGTGTTTTGTGCTGCCATTCCTGTTGCATTATGCCTATGAAACTTGGTCGATGTACAGTCGACATGCAAGGCAGCTGAACTCTTTCCACATGAAACAGCTGAACTCTTTCCACATGAAATGCCTTAGAACCTTGCTGCACAACAAATGGCAGGACAAGGTGTTAGATACAGAGGTTCTTCAGAAGGCCCATATGGAAAGCATTCATGCAATGCTAATACGCTCTCGACTATGGATGAAAATTGTCTCCCAAAGAGACTAATTCATAGCGAGCTGCTGGAGGGCAAGCATTCCCACGGAAGGCAAAAGAAGCGCTACAAAGACTGACTGAAGGTCTCACTGAAGTGCTGTAGCATCGCCCCTGCCTCCTGGGAAGAAGCTGCGCAAAATCACTCAACCTGGCGCACCATCATCAAATCAGAAGTGAAAGACTGAAACCAGGCAAGTGGAAGCACAGGAGCAAACACTTCAGTTTCAAAAAAAAAAAGAGCAAGCACCACCTTTCAGCCTGGCTCACCTTGAAGTCTACCAGCTCACACTACAACATACTATTCAATGCGAGGACCAGCCTGATCAGCCATCTTCATGCACGCACCACCACCCACTGATAGCATATGTTGTGGTCATCTTCACCCGTGAAGGACAACCGATATGCCATTATAGTGACATGCTCATGCACTAGCTAATAAACATGAATATTTCATTTGTGGAACTGTAGACATACGCTCTCAGTCAGGTCAGAGGCACTCCTCTGCTACTGGTAAGCATGTAAACCCAGCAGAACTACAGCTGCCGCATGTGGGGAGTAAACCCAACAAGAAAATCCAACCTGGAGAGGGATGAGCGCCGCAAAGTTCCAATGCCCAAGAAACACCACATGGAATAAGAACATACAGAGATCATACTGGATCAATCACAGCCCAGGCTAACAATGATTGCACCATCCCTCGACTACCACTTGGGCGGATGTGAAAAGCATGCTGCTGGAAGGAAACCACGGAGTAGAAATGAAAGGAACATCCTCACATTTGTCACCTGGAACATAAGAATCCTGGGGCAGGCTAAAAAAAAAATTGAGAGAAATTGATCCGTGAAATGGATAGATGTCTGGCCTGTTATCGCTACAGCAAAATAAGATGGGAAGACTAACAGAAGCACAGACAACAGAAGGATGTGTCCTGCGCTACAGCAGAGAATAATACAAAATTGTACATTGAGCATGCTTTTCAGTTTAACAAGAACATCAAGAACGCTGAACTGGGGTGCTACTCTATTTCCAACTGGGATTATAATCATCCCCCTGCGAGCAAAAACATTCAATACCATGATAGTGCAAACATACTCACATCAGACTATGATGATGATCAGATCGAAGGATTTTACTCAAAACCCCAAGCAGTCATCAATAAGATAAACAAGAGTGACCGGATGCCAAGGCTGGAGCAGATGTCCAAGAAGACTGGACGAATTTCTGTGACCCCTAGTGTAATGAGACCACCAATGATAGAGAACTATGTCTGCCAGAATTTGAACGTGATAATGACTTGGTTCTTGCAAACACGTTTGGTAAGCATAAAGCATCCCGGCAAAGGGACAAGGCACTCTGAATAGCCAGATAGACCATATCCTTTTGAACAGGTCAGGTGATACAGGTCTGGCATCAGTAAGGACATTTCCAAGACCTGATGTTGGTTGTGACCACAACCTTGTTATGATGAATTTTAAAGTACATTTGAAGAACAAGGGGGAAGTGGAAAACAGCTGTCTCCAGTTCAGTCTTTACAAGCTTTAAGATCCTGTTATCACTGAACAATGCCCAGCGGCCACAGGAGGAGGAAAACCCATCCCACTTCTCGTAAAAGGAGACCTTGGAGCCCTCAAAGCAATTTTAACCAAGTTAGGACTGACACAACAACAGAGGTCCTAGGAATAAGCAGATGGAAATTGACAGCGAGGATCTCATCTGGTATCTTTGTGACGTGTGACACCAGAAGGATCTTAACACCGCTCAAGAGACATAGAGGAAGAAACACAATGCTCTAAGCATGAGAATCAGTGAAGAAATGAAAAACACAAAGAAAAACTAGACCGAAAAACATTGAAAACAAATGAACACATAAAAAAAAGTAAAATAGATAACTACTACACAAAGAAAGCATTTAAGATTGTAGAGGACTTGAGTAAACAAAAGCAACCAAGTCAGCACCATACAGGAAGAAGCAATCAGAAGGTAGACTGACTGAATATCTCTCTGAACTCCAGAGCAAACAGTACATGCAGGAGGCCCTCATCTTTCAACATATTCAGTTCCGGAATGCATTATGACTGATGCGTTTGAAGATCACCGTCAACACAGTTTGCAGTGGAGGAAGAACCACAAAGCCTTCTAATTGTAGATGACATTGATGGCTTGGCAGATGGTGAACAAGTAATAGCCCAGCTGGTTGAGCGACTGGATGAAACTTCAACAAGACTTGGCATGGAAATCGGTGCCCAAAAAGCCCAAGCTGATTGCAGCCACAAAACCACCACAGTACCGACATAACAGTCCATCGTCAGAAGGTAGAAACCATTCAACAATATACTTAGCTGGGATCCATTGTTACCGGTAAGGGATCCAGGCCAGAAATCACACCCCCCCCCCCCCTCTCTCTCTCTCTCTCTCTCATCCTGCCTCTCCCAACGCCCACTCATTGCCGCTCGCTTTCGATCGGATTTCCACTTCCCTGAGACCCTCCCCTCCCCCTTCTTTAATGGCAATGCTGCTTGAAGGCAGATATACGTTGAGTCCTAATGCTATTGGGATCTGATGTGACTATCATGTTTTATACAAACCAGCAATTAAGTGAAAAACAAGCTGGCTGGTTGGAAAAGTGGAAAACAAGTTGATTGGGATTTCTCACTTTTTTCAATAATTATGGATACCCGGCACATACAAGAGCATCAATCTTGCGATCAGACTTTGAGGGTTCAGATCTTATTGGCATGTAACATGAAAATTACCCTTTCCATTGTTCAAATAACATTTCATTCTGTTCGTGTCAGTGTGGGCTTGAACCTCCCCACCCTTCATTCCCTGAACACAATTATTTCTGTCCATCGTATTCCCCCCGATGGGTGCGTCCATGAAGCTTGAATGTAAGTAACACACACAAGGCAGAATGTTAAACGAAGTGGAGTATAATTACTGTGTATGTGTTGTGCTGAAGGAAGAGGTATAAAAGTGCAAAATAACTTAAATGCACAGTCCCCCAAAGTTTCATAGTCATTTTTAGAGCAACATTATATGAAGGGAAGGAAAACCAGCTTGTTCTCACATCTTTAAAGGAAAAAAGTTTGTAATGCAGCATGCGCATACAGTATACCCCTATAACAATATCAGAAACTGATATAAACTTGAAATGCGTGTGGAGAGAGTGTGTGCGTGCGCACACACACAAGCGTGCATGCATGCGTGCATGTGTGTGTGTGTGGTGCACGCAGGTGTGTTTTAAAAGGGATCTGTATTAATTACTCAAAGGAATCTAATCAACCATTTAAAGGAATCTGTATTAATTATAAAGGAATCTGTACTAATCAACCATGAGAAACGCTTTCCACCTGTAAATGAAACATGACCTCTACTTTTACTGCTGGTGCAAGTATAGACTGATGGCACTGTCTTTACCATGCAAAGGGCTGTCTGGAGACGCCCACTATGTTGAATCTACCATGACTTCTGAAATACTCTTTTTTTTTTTTTTTTTTCTCGAACTCTTTGATTTGTTTTTGTGGACCTCAAAGGCATGCGCTCCTAGACAAATTCTGATCCGCAGCTGCTTGTGACCTGTGCACTGTGACGCTACAGACGCCACTTGCATGGAACCATCCTGGTCTGACAGGAAGCAAATGGCATAAGGGGAAGCGGCTGTAGTGGTGTTGGCGTTGATGCATGTCAGCGTTTGGGATAGGAGGGGAACCCATCCCACGTGTTCCGTGTGCCTTGATGATGCCGGTGCCTCAGGTCATCCACAGCGTTGCGAGTTCGGTGACGGGAAGTCTGGCCAAGATGTACTTTGACCTGCTGCTCCCTGGCAACAGGCTGAAAACTGGGGGCCATGGCGTAAGCACTGGCGACTTGAGTCATGATGATATGAGCAAACTCTCCCTGTGTAAGAGAAAAGGATAGAAATAGCATATATCACATTACAATGAGCAGCTAGAATGACCACTACCTATCCACAGATTGAACTAATACTCACATTTATCATAGATGGGTCAGTTTATACAGGATTTGATTCAGTGCTTTAAATTGTATTTTAACAACATAATTTGGGTGCTAAACTAATCGTCATTCTTTCAACCATTTTGAAAGAAATATTTTATAGAGCAATATATGTGTAGGCCTAAACGCATGGGAAACAGAATGGTTAAAATCAGTTTAGACCGTAAAGGGAGTGGTCGACAGATTGTTTCACAAAGCGTAAGGCACCGAGTTCCAAATGGAGAAATATTCACCTTCAGACTTATTGTATGCTACCATATCCCAGGAAGATTTTGACTGGAAAACATAAATTATGCGGTGGATGACTTGCAGGGAGTAGGCTGGAAAGAGCAAGAATAGCTAAATTGTACTGGATGTAAAATTTCTGAAGCAACCAGTGAAATTCTTTCAGTTGTGGTGTTATGTGATCCTGCCTCATGTTATTTAGGATGGCACAAGCTACTGGAGTGAATTTCTGCAGCTGTGAATTTGTTCTTTGGGCAAACAGCACAATTTAAACCAGCGTAGGCCTAGTCAAGCAGAGAAACATTTCATGAACTGACAAGGTTTGCAATGAAAGCGGTCAAAAGCAGCACGAGTGGTAGAGTGCGGTTTCAGTGTGCTACTTTATCAGTCGTGAGAACAGCTGTCCAAAATTAATTTCTGTTTGATGCGGATCCATAAGTAAAACATCTTTAAACAAATTCTTAAAACATTTTCAAGGCTTATGGACAATCCAAAATAAATTACTGAAGAGAAACCGACAGCTTCACATCAACTATAAATGATTAATTAATTAAACTGGAACTACAAGAGCATATACAGAAGTTTTTCAACAAACTTCATCGTGGGGGATGCTGTTGCTCTGGTTTCAGTTAGACGGTTTTCTTTTTTCCTCTGAGTCTGTGTCTGTGTGTGTGTTTTTTTTTTTTTTATTCATTTTCATTTATTCATTCATTCATTCATTTCTTTCTTTTTCTTTCTTTCTTTCTTTCTTTTTCTTTCTTTCTTCTTTCTTTCTTTCTTTCTTTCTTTTATTTATTTTTTATGCTGATCGATGACAATGAGGATGATTAAGATGATGCTACGGATTTCCATTTCGGTCTGAGACTACATGACAGGGCTGTACTCTACGCTTCCTTTCATAATGTATCCCGGCATCAACCAGGCCCGAGAGAGATACAGGCACCTGCAGTGTTGGTCAGGAAATTTGAGCAACACTCTCAGAAACGCATCCATTAAGTGGATGAAACTCGACTGTGTGGTCCCAGTCTTCCCAACTGAGTCCGCAGCAAACTCAACTCTGGGTAGGAGCCGGTCGGGGCAGAAAATTCCACATGACTCTGATGGAATTCGAACCCACGACCTCCCAGCCGGGAGTCCGCGACGCTAACCACTTCGCCACGGCGGCTGGTTTATTTCTGTTTGTAATTAAGCTAAGCACTGGACCCTCATTTTATGACACATTCTTTACATCAGGAGCAGGTAAACTACCGTCTAGTTTTATCTGCGGTGACGGACTACCACCTTTGTTGAAAAAGAAATGTCAGCCAAACCAATGCAAAGTTCTAGTGTAGAGGCTGCCCTACCCCTCTAGTGTCCATCTCATTGATTCATGCTCTAGATGATGCGAATCCATTCTGTACACGAGAGTGCCAATCAATGATGACCACGCACAGGGTAACCTCTTAACATGGACTTTACCGCTCAGCTCTTCACAGAGAGGGAAGGGGTAGTAGGGGTTACGTCTCTGTCATGGTTACACATTACCTTACCATACAGTTGCGTGGTTCAGTGGTACATCTATGGGCTATGCCGAGAGGACATTGACACTTCGATGGAATACCAGTTTTCCAAAATGCTTAGGCCTGAAAAGCCAAGTTGCTATTCGGCCTAAGCAAATAGAGGAATGGATTTGATGGATGGATGATGGGTGGTATGGATTTGGCTAGGTTTTCTGTGTTAGGCAGGCTCAGGGTTTGGATACAGTTAGGCAGGCTCAGGGTTTAGATACAGACTAACAGTTTCCCATCTTTTAATTTCATATGCTATAAAAGTGACGCATGAGTGCTGATGGTCTACAGCAATGAGCTGCACCGTCAACATACCAAAATTGTGTTGCAATCAGCGCAACCAAGTACGCTGCCAGCAACCACCTCAGGAGCGCTCTGTCCTTACCCCTTTGGGGACATGAGGTTGCGCCTCTCTCTCTCTCTCTTTAAAATATGATCAATGAGACATAGACATAGTGTTGGTTGCTCTTGTTACTTTTTCCTTTTTTGAAACACCAAAGCACGTAATGAAACGAGGAACGCGCTTTTATCATGACAGTAGTTTTTATCAGTTTATGTAAATCTGTCTATTAATTAAGCCAAGTCTTAGTAAAATCCCACGCATGAATCTGCTCCCTCGCAAAGACTCAATCAACCGCCTGATCATACTCCCATGCTTCCATCCTCACTTTTCTCAGAGGTAACTGACCGGGAATGAATAGACGAAGAGAACAAAGAGAAGCACAAACAGCAGACACAGGACAGAGGTGATGATGACCCATTTGTAGTTTCGCCACACAATAAAGCGAAGTGTCTTGAAGGGGGAGGTAAACCACAGGAATGAGGTCTCAGGCCGTCTGCACACAATGTATCCACTCAAGTTGTAAACTGTCACTTCAAAACACCAACTCAAATCTGCATGAATAACTTCAGAAAATAAATGAAGCAAAACAATTCGATGCCAAGAGCCCGCTAAATAAACAAGATGTATAATTAGCGAATATCACCAACTCCATCGTGTGGATAGTTCAAAACTGAGTGCAGATCGAATTTTGTGCTATCCCGTGCCTAAATGATCCGTGTGAACAACAGCGGGAAGCTGCGACAAGAGAATGGAAAAAGATGTATGTACGATTCCACACTTCTATTGTTTTGCTTTTGACAGTTCATAAATGAAGACACAGATCAAGAGATTTGAACCAAGTTCAAGGGACTAATTGTGGAAAACGGTGGAAGCTACCTTTTCTAACCCAAACCCCACAGATCAAGAAAATATTTGGAAAGCTCCAATGTTGGAATTAGTTTCGATCGCATCTATTGTTACCTGGCATATTTACATTCTGGACAACAGAATAAGTCAGCTTCACTGTTGCTGCTCCCAAAGTACTTCGACAGAACTAGATCATTTTCTGCCATGCAGTTATGTTGCATTTTAGACACTGACTCACAAAGGACTACAACTTACAATTTCATGATCAAATCACTGCAACAGAACAAAACATTAGTACTCTTCAAATGCCAATTACTAAGCAATGAGGCACTAGAAAGTTCCCAAATTATGTTTACTGAAACTGATAAGTATTACTGTTTTCATCAATGGTTTAGGAAAGGATGTTGATATCCATTTGTGTGTGTCAGTTGTCACGGAAACCGATACACCATACGAGCTCGCACCGCATTCACACTGCTATGGGAGTTTACAAATCCTGCCCAAAAGCAGCACGATCAAGTACAACCTAACAAAAATCATTGGTTCGTTAGATAGGTCAAAATATGTACTGAATTGACCAAAGGTCATGTTGGAAGCTATCAAATGTTACTTGTTCATTTTTATGGGAATAATTAATTTTGTTTGTTTAAGCTAGAATTCCATACAACTGACACCAAAACGACACCAACACGCCACCCTCACCCAAGACCCAACATCACAAACGAACCCTCAACTTTGTGTCCATAGAACCGGAACCACACATGCGTTCCATCTTTTTGCTGGCGTATTTTGAAGTGGCACTTTACCTTTCAAAGCCGAAAATTTACAAACAGTGGTCGTTCTTGGCTGATTACGTTGTTGATGACATACAGTGAGAATTCTTAAAACGAAAAACTGAAGGGAATGGGCTTGGGAAGTGTTGTGATTATGAGAAAACTCTCTTTTGAATAGAATGGTTGAATAATTATGAGCGGTGTTCAATATGGTAGCATGTTACGTTTTGTGGCAGTCTTAAGGCTTTCACTTGTTTAGAAACTGCAGGACGCTCCCGCCCCTACGAATGTAGGATAGATGGTGCACATCAGTCTTGGCTAGCAGCCCATCCAGGGAAAGGGAAACTCTGAATTCCAATCCCCAGTGTACTTGAACAGTGTTACAACTTAGCCTAAAAGGGAGACAAGAGAGGAGGAACTTTCACAAAAGATATCGTAGCAATAATGATGAGTCGTAAGCCTTCTTTTACTTACCAATTTGAGATCTCTGTACTTTCGGTCAATGTAGTGCTATTGTTGTTAGTTTGTTTAAAACATTTGGAAAGTGAACGTAAGCATAACTGTTCAGTTTTGTTTTCGGATCGATTGATAATGCAATTGGAATATTCGAGATTATGTTAGAATGTTTACCAGTCTCCGTAAGTTGCTAGTGCATTACCGAAGGTTCGAAAATGTTGTTGAAGCTGATCAAATCACATTCGCATAATCTTGTTGCGATTAAATTGGTTGAGCTTAGCGATATGCAGAATATTCTAGAAAAGAATATAAAATGATAAGAGCTGTGCAACTGGCAGGAAGCGAGTTCTAGTAATTGTCAAGAACAGAAGTGTTCGAGTCTTCACACTCAATTTGAAAAGCTGCCTTCAAGAACAGCTATCAATATGTAGTTGAGCTGCGTGAACACATTGGAGGTACCCTGCAGTTAGCCAGGAGCGAACTAGAAAAGTCTCAAGGCAAAAGCAAACACTATTATGACCGCAAGACCAAGGTCAGGGAAATTTCAGCCTGGTGACAAAGTCCTTGTCCTGCTGTCTACTGGCAACAACAAGCTGCGGATGCATGCAGTGGAAAGGACCCTCTCCTGAAGGGCTGAATGATTTGGAAGTGAAAGTCAAAGGCAAGCAGTAGATATTCCCCCCAAATACGCTGAAGAAATACTTTGAATGAGACGAAAAGCCAGCTACAGATTCACATGCTGCTGAACTCCAAA
Organism: Conus betulinus; assembly: GCA_016801955.1. Lineage (NCBI taxonomy): Eukaryota > Metazoa > Mollusca > Gastropoda > Neogastropoda > Conidae > Conus > Conus betulinus. The sequence continues at coordinate 164,475 of JADBJO010003288.1, forward strand.
AATGGGAGCCACCTTACCCTCCGGTGATGGCGACAACTTTACTGATGAAAGTTCTGTGAATGATGAAAAACTGTTAGAACTGAACGATTTCAAATTCTAATAAAAGTATTGACTGTGTAGCTTTTGGACCACAACTGAACAGCCAGCAGCAAACAGAAATATGTGGACTGTTAGATACATATTCAAGTATCTTCACCGAGTTCCCTGAAAAAAAAACCAACCCGATTCAGCATGTAGTGAGGTTGACATCACCTGAGCCTGTCAGGTCAAAACCCTGCCCCATTGCTTTATGCTACCAGAGAGTCACTGAAAGAGGACATCAAAGACATGTTGTAACTAGGAGTTACACGGGAGTCTAGAGGGTCACCACACGCGTCGCCATTTGTCAATGTTAAAAAGCAAGATGGCACTAACTGGGTGGGTATCAATTTTAGACGACTAAACAAGCTGACTTACCTAGATCCTGAACCCATCCCCACAGCTGCTGACCTGTTCCAGAGACTGTGTGGAGATAAACTTTTTTCCATGATCAATTTCAGCTAAGGGCACTGGCAAGTCCCCACACCAGAAGACATTCCAAAGACTGCATTTGTGACCCCAGATGGGACGTACGGGTTTCTCTGAATGCCCTTCAGTATGAAGAACTCTGGAGCAACACTCAAGAGAAAACAACTGGGTAACATAGAATGTGTCATATACTACTGGGATGACATCCTGGTCCATTCCAAAAGAAGGGCAGAACACCTGGAAATTCTACGGAAGCTGTTCAAACGGCTGTCTTCTGCCACCTTGACCGCAAGACCCGCAAGTGTGTTATAGGTGCAGACGATGTTGACTTGTTGGTCACCGTCTCCAGAAAAGAAGGAATGCGGTGCTCAAGGACAATGTAACAAAAGTTTTGAAAGCACCTTATTCTCAGACTAGGAAACAATTTGGATCCTTTTTCGGCTTAGTGGGGTTCCACAGAGAATACATGCCTCACTTTGCACCTGTGACTGCTCCAATGTCTAGACTTTCTGTGCAAGGGGACACCCAACCGGCTGGAGAGGGAAGATGCACAAGACTGAGCCTTCAACACGGTGAAGAACTTCCTGTCCAAGGAATGTGCTACGGTTGCCTGACCCTAAAAAGACGTGTGTGCTCAGCACTGATGACCCCGACAAGAGTGTTGGTGCAGTCCTCATGCAGGAACATGACAGGAAGCTGTTTTCTGTCTTGACCGCCAGCAAGAAACTATCCAGGGCCGAGCGGAGGTATGCGACCATGGAGAGAACGAGTGTGGGCAGTACAAAAGTTTGACTGTTTCTTCAGGGGTTCGCTTTGTGTTGTGCACTGACCATGAAACTTTATCTTGTTTAGAATCTGCCAAGTTTGTGAACAATAGGGCAAGCGCTGGGCTATTTACCTTCAGAACTTTGATAATATGAAGGTTGAATATGTGAAAGTTGTGTATGATTAAATGAGACCTGTAGACTTTAAACTGGGTGTATGTTGCAGCTGGTATTTTTTTCAAGTCATTTGACATTTCTTTTGAATTCTAAAAGTTTTGGGAAATTTGGAAATTTCTTCAAGTGGGGAATTAGGTTACAATTTAAAAGGGAGAGAAGAGAGGAGGAATTTTCGCGAAAGACGTCATAGCAATGATAACGAATTGCAAGCCTTCTTTTACTTATCACCTTTAGATCTCTGTATTTTCGATCAATGTAGACTGTTGATTTATTTAAAACATTTGGAAAATGAACATATGCATGATTGTTCAGTTTTGTTTTTGGATCGATTGATTATGCGACTGGAATATTTGAGATTACATTAGAATGTTTACCAGGTCTCCATAAGTTGCTAGTGCATTACTAAAGGTTTGAGAATGTTGTTGAAGCTGATCGAATCACATCTGCAATTTCATCTATTGCCAATATGCAGAATATTCCAGAAAAGAATATAAAAGGATGAGAGCAATGCGACAAGGGAGGGACAGAGAAATGAGAGTGGTTAAAGAGTTCTAGTCACTGTTGAGAACAGAAGTGTTTGAGTTTTCACTGAGTTTGAGTCTAGTCGATGAAAGGCTGCCATTAGTAGAATATTAGTTGCTGCATGTACGACCGAGTTCCTGTACATCTTGCTGAACTTCAAGGTCAGTTGATTGCTGTTTGTTGTTCCTATATTCTTCAACGATTGTAAATAAAAGGATCCTCTTCGTTCTAATACCGCCTGGTGTAGTTTGTCGTCTGCAAGCTAAACACCTAGGCCTACCACAGGATCTACGACGAACTCTCACAAGCTACTGCACTTATCTGTGATTGTTCACTCACCTCGTACTGAGGAAGTCAGCGCTCAAGCGAGTAACACACAGTAGGAGCCAGAGAAACTTTCTCCGTGGTCAACCTTTTTGCAGATCCTACAGTGTCCACTTAGGCTACCACTCACAATAGTATGAAGGAGTTTTGATCCTTGACCGTAATTTTCAAACATCAAAACTGCTCCATTCCACATGTGGCATTACCTGCACATGGGGAACGCTGCACGTCTGGGTTGCAATAAATCGAAAATGAAAGACAGGAAAAACGTGGAAGGAAACAGGCAGACACTGACTTGGGAGGATACAATGTGGGATTGGCGTTCGGTTCGTCCCGTCCCAACCCTGCCGGGTAATTCTCTGCTTCCTCAGCTGTCAGCAATTCCAGTTCCATCTCTACCTTGCCCTGTAACCAAGCGTTACGTGAACTTTGTTCCATATCCACACCAACACACACATACCTTTAAGTCTTCTAAAAACTACAAACTATCTGTCAACTGCATCAGATGCACACCTTACCATAGAGCTTCCATAAGAGATTTCTTGTTCTGCTGGCATGGAGGGGGTGCACAACTCCCCTCAAGAAATCAACGGAAACGGATGAGGGAAGGGTGTATGTGGGGAGGGAGAACAGAGGGGGCAAGGATTACAATATTTCCTGCCCACCCTCTATTCTCCCATACTCGTATGTCCGATCATATTGAAAATAGAAAGCAAAAAAGCAAAGATAAAAAGAACACACACACACACACACACACACAACACACACACACACACACACACACACACACACAGAATAGCTCCGAAGAAAATCATCCAAAAATTTGTAATCAATGAAAATAGACACAAGCTTTCCTTCCCCAGACCCCAATACAACCTCTACAAATCAAGTTTTACATATTCAGGAGGAATGATATGGAACAATTTGCCATTTTCTGTAAAATCATGTTGTTCGAAAGTGACATTTATAAGAGCTCTTAAAAGAAATTTTATGGAAAAATTATCCAACGGATTAATGCTTAGTCTATTGCTGAATCTCTCTCTTTCTCTCTATGTCTCTGTCTCTCTCCCCTCTCTCGTATATGATGTGCTATGTAATGTTAATTACACTATTTACTTTGTACCATCCTTTTGATAGTATTATGATCCTTTCAATGTGTTAATTACTTTAATTTTTTTTTCTTCATATGTGTTGATATATGATTTTGTTTTGTTTTGTTCAATGATTATCTTTTTGTGAGGGCAGGATGAAAAACAAAATGTAAAGCCTATTCTTTAACCCTCAATAAAGGTACTTTTGACTTGACTTGACTTGACCTGACCCTACACACACACACACACATACACACACACACACACACACACACACACACACACACACACACACACACACCCTATACACACACACACACACAGACACCCTACACACACACACACACACATTCAGACCTTGTCTTAAACCACCAAAACACATTAATCATAAGACACATATCCCATCCTTTTAAAAATGTAACGCACTGAACAGCAACTTTTCAAGATAAGTATACATAGCATATAAGACACATGCTGCCTAACAACCACCATGAAATGCAAGTTGCCCATTTACAAAATACATTTCTGTATGGTCATCATATGACACACCATGTTACATAACCAGGACAAGAACGTTGCCACACAACTACCATAACAACAAAAGTTTCTTTACAACTGTCATGAGCCATGCATTACCCTACAACTTTTATGAAACACATTGATCTCCTATCAGCAGGTATACCATAAGCCAACATATGGTATTCTTTGATCTCCGAGCATCGCAAGACACGCTTTGCATTATAACAAGTTCAAGACATACTAGCCAAGCAACAGTATGACACATACCTTATCCTACAAGTGACCATACAAACCACTATAAGATATCAACAACAACTTCGTGGCCACCCTTACACAGCACATGCACTTATGTAACGCCTACATTGTCTTGCAAAATAGCATACAACTGTCACATTCCAAATGGTCACAACTCTGTCCATTGTGCGAGGTCTTTCACCTCCTTAACAACCTAAAGAGTCATTTGGGAAGAAGCGTTTACAAAGGTCCTTAAGGTCTATCGGTTGAGTGTTAAGGCCTGGTAGGTGGTTGCCATATCCATTTTCGTATGTTAATAGTCTATCATTTTCTTTTTTAGTCCTTGTCTCCGTCTCCATCCCTCAACAGTTCCTTGGAGCATTGTATCAGCAATGTATCTGATTCTGTCACTTGACCACACCAACACAGTTTTCTTACACTCATGGCAATGTATGCATGCATAAATTATTTACCATCTTTTGTAAACAATGTAAAGCACGAACCTCAAATGATTACAGTTGTTAAGAAAAAAGTCTTGCTAAAACATACATGGTTGATTTACGACCTTCACTGCGAGGCAACTACTTCTCTATGCCAATTATGGCTGGAATGTCAATATTTACCATACTGTTGTTTGGTCATTTTGTTGGTGCTTGCAACTGCACAGAAAAAGCCAATTTTAAAGTGTACTGAGGACACACACACACACACACACACACACACACACACACACACACACACACTCACACACACATGTACACACTCATGCACATACACGCATGCACACATACACACAAACACACATGGATGACAAAAACCAGGTGATTACAACTCGCTTTGTCATACTCATGAATAGAAAATTCACGTAGCAATTAAACGCCTTTCGATTAAGACACACTAAAATCTGTTTTGAAAGTAAATCGCGGGCACAACGCTGTGATAAAATGCCTGAAAACTGGCACTCCACAAAATGGAACTGATGGAATCAAGTCTATTCGATTCCATGGCACACAGACACACATACACATGCACGCGTTCCAGGCGTACATTTGTTTAGATAAATGTTCGATTTGTTTGATGACTTCAGTTCCTATCTGAAAACCAGTCTGTTCTAGATGACCACTTGGGGGGCTTTAGCTGACCTCCAGGGCTCCTCACAGAAGACAAGTCTGTTTCACAAGAGGCCTACTCGGGGAGCATTGTATTTCTAGAAGTTGTCTGCTGACCGCCCAATCTCCTCAGTGAAGACCAGTCTGTTCTGAAGGCTCCACTAACAGGCCATTCATGGAGCACTGTATTCCATGAAGTTGTCTGCTGACCTCCCAGCTTCTCACTGGAGACCAGTCTGTTCTGAAAGTTCCACCAGAAGAACACTTGGGGAACACTGCATTTCGTTGAAGTTGTTTGCTGAATCCCCAAATACCCTACTGCAGACCAGTGTGTTCTGGCAGCCCCATCAGAAAGCCACTTTGGAAGCATTGTGTTCCATGATGTGTGTTGGGAGTATTGTATTCCATGATGTTGTCTGGGAGCATTGTATTTCATGAAGCTGTCTGGGAACATTGTATTCATGAAGTTGTCTGAGAACATTGTATTCCATGAAGTGTGTGAGAACATTGTATTTCATGACGTTGTGTGAGAACATTGTATTTATGAAGTTGTCTGAGAATAATGTATTCATGAAGTTGTCTGGGAGCATAGTATTCCATGAAGTTGTCTGAGAAAATTGTATTCCAAGAAGTTGTGTGAGAACATTGTATTCAATGAAGTTTGTCTGAGAACATTGTATTCCATGAAGTTATCTGAGAACATTGTATTCCAAGAAGTTGTCTGAGAACATTGTATTCCATGAAGTTGTCTGAGAACATTGTATTCCATGAAGTTGTCCAAGAACATTGTATTCCAAGTTGTCTGAGAACATTGTATTCCAAGTTGTCTGAGAACACTGTATTCATGAAGTTGTCTGAGAACATTGTATTCCAAGAAGTTGTCTGAGAACATTGTATTCCATGAAGTTGTCTGAGAACATTGTATTCCAAGAAGTTGTCTGAGAACATTGTATTCCATGCAATTGTCTGGGAACATTATATTCCATGAAGTTGTCCAAGAACATTGTATTCCAAGTTGTCTGAGAAACATTGTATTCCAAGTTGTCTGAGAAAACTGTATTCATGAAGTTGTCTGAGAACATTGTATTCCATGAAGTTGTCTGGCAACATTGTATTCCATGAAGTTGTCTGGCAACATTGTATTCCAAGAAGTTGTCTGAGAACATTGTATTCATGAAGTTGTCTGGGAGCATAGTATTCCATGAAGTTGTCTGGGAGCATTGTATTCCATGAAGTTGTCTGGGAGCATAGTATTCCATGAAATTGTCTGCTGACCTCTCAGACTCCTCACTGAAGACCGGTCTGTTCTAAAGGTTCCACCAGAAGAACACTCCGGAAGCCTAGACATCTGCCAAGGTTGAACGAATCCTGGGTCCACCCTCTGATCCGGATTTGCACGGCAATGTGGCCCAAGGGCCACATTCTCTCTTTTAACCGAGTTTTGCACCACGAGTTTTACATGCATCCTGCATCCACTCTTTGATCCTTACCGGTGCTGTTGTTTGGCATCAAAATCAAACGAGTGCATCCTTAGGACACATTTCAGTCAAGTTTCCTACAAACTGGTTAAGTATCTCTCTGCAATTCTGTCAACAGATTGTCACACACCCATTTGCAACTCTCCATCACAAACATGTCATGTTTACTGCATATGCGCACATTTACTCCATTTATCCAAAGGAGAGACTGGGGAAACAAGAATTCACCCTTTTTTTTTTTTAGCTCCCTTTACCAATTTTGTTTACATAAACAAAAATTCATAATTTCATTAATTCACAACAGCAGCCGCAAGAACGTTGTGTATTTCCCTCCCTCTCTCTCTTTCTCTCTCGCCCTTCCTTTTCTCCATGCATCATGACAATCATGCATGCACTCTGCCCATGCATGATGCATTTATGTTAAACAACGCTTTGTTAATTAGCATGAGGGCTAAATAAAATCAACCCTGAATGCTAAGACAGAGCGTTCTCGAATCTTCTACACACGCACCACCTCACAATGTAAGGGTGGGGGATGACCACCCTCCCCCCTTCCCTTTTACTTGTCTTCAGTCTTCTTCTTCTCAAACACTCAGATGGTGATGCCAGTATTAATGATTTTTTCTTTTCTCTTTATGTATTTTATATTCCCCAACTGCCAACTTAAACATAGGGAATCAATATCTACCCAACAGAATCCCTAGCATGTATAGGCCTGGGCCCCTTACGAAGGGGTACATGAATACAATATAACAACAACGGAACTGAAAAGTACAAGCGGGATCAGACTGTACAGAACTGTTCCTTTCATTGTCTGATGCGGAAAGAACAATCTTCCCCCCAAATGTTGTTGCCTTTTAGCTTTCTTTAAATTTTAAGAATTTTTGCATCGTGTCTATAAGAACAACACACAATGATTGGGGAGTCTGGTTTGGAGTTAAGTCTCTATGGACACGGTCAAATTCAACAGTCTGGGTCAAATTCAGTCTATCTGGGAGGACATCCTCACTTTTCCTTCTGATTGTTCATTGGTTTCATTCTGATCTCTCTTTATGCCATAACGTTGCTGCACTTAGAACCTCTACGTTCTGGTGGAGACATTTCCTCCAGGCTCAGTTTAGTTTCCATATCACTTCTGTCTCCTATGCAAAACTCAAAAGATTGTCAGTTTTTTCCATTCTAACTGTTCCACTTTTGCTAAAAGACCAGAATTTTGCTTTGCAAATTTGAATGTTCTTTTGCAAGGATGGCATCCTCCCTTTCTCCCTTAAATAACTCACACCGTACCTGAATACAAGGCAGAAAATTGGTCTTTCAGTTCCTTTATACTGTTTTCCATGTCCGTTAGTTAACAGTTCATTGCAGAATTCATGGATCGCATGGACTGTAACATACCCATAACGTCTGCCAGCATAGATTGCTGAGGAGATGAAGGAGTCATTTGCCTGTCTGCCGAGGCACCTGTCCTGCCCGTGCCTGCTCCATGCCCTGAACTGTTCAGTTTACCCTGACGCAGGGTGTCCGACTTGGTAAGAGTATCCCCGCAACAGAATAGCCAAACTGCCCCACTGCATGCACGCGAGGAGCACTCCTAAGATAATACCGTCTGCTCTGGCCCTTGGTGACAGCACAGCGATTTGCATGGGCCGCCTTCTCCGATGCCCGTTTCACAATGTATGGAAAAAAATACCGGCAGGAAGGTGTCCACAAGTCGCCCTGAATGTATGTGGAGCTGTTGGCATAGTTCCAGAGGACACCACTTACACAAATACAAGCCCTAACTCTGTCTCTATCTGTCAGGATAAACAAAAAACAGAGGAGACAGTGTGACCTGTGACCTGCACGGATTCTGACACAGTTCATGCCCCCGTGAGAGAGAGAGAGAGAGAGAGAGAGAGAGAGAGAGAGAGGGGGACACTTGCAGTCAGTTCCCGAATTCCATGCTCATCATTGTAGCAAGGCCAGAAACCCCGAACGCGCTTCATGTCGAAGAGGGACCCGGTATGCGCATGCTGCGCATGCTGCACGTCAGCAGCTGACCCAGATGACAGTCACTGGCGTTCTTGGCTGGAAGGGGCAACTGCTTCAAATCCAGCTCCAGGGTCCCTGTTCATCCATTACCCCACCCAGGACCCTCACATCGTTGTCCTCATACCGAGCGTTGATTTCATGCATGTATGAGAATTGAATGCGCGTTTGTTGTTCACATGCATTCGGGTGTATGTGTGTGTGCATTTCCCCCCTGTGTGTGTGTGTGTGTGTGTGCGTGCGTGTTTATATGTGTGAGACTTTGCGTAGAGGTGTATTCATGAGTGTGTTTATATTTGCGCATGCGCGTGTACTGTGAATATAATGTTTTTGAGTGTATGTTCACGTGTATGCCCATGTGAGTGAATGCAGGCAAGTGTGCTTGCAAACTGCGTGTATTTGCTGGCGCGTGGGTCTGCATGTGCGCAAGTGTAGTACAGTGCAATAATTCAGCTTCTTCTACAGATCATCTTCTGCGAGCAGAAGACATACTTAACAGAACAATAAGAATTTGTTAACAAGTGCAGAAAATCTAAATGTCAAAAATGTACGTCCATTTCAAACAGACAGATATTCATATAAAAATGGAGGTCTGAAACCTCCAGACATCGATCTGTGCATGTAATCATTTACTCTAAATAGCATGGATATAGAACTCTAAACTGCTTCTTGAAGTCATAACAAAAATCGTGTTCGGTCATTCAATCAAAGGACAAATGTAGACAAAAGTGATCTGGAACGCACTTGCTTAGTGACACCTAACGTTTACGAAGGGATGTTTTTTTCAAGCAAGTTTTCAGAGGAGATAATACTGAAAAAGATGTTTTCCTGTTGAAACTTTAAAGATCTTGAACAAGAGTGCTTGACTTACATGCACGGACTATCACAGTGTGTATGTACTCATTCAAACTGTCTTACCGTGTGTGTGTGCGTGTGTGTGTGTGTATGTGTGTGTGTGTGTGTGTGTGTGTGTGTGTGTGTGTGTGTGTGTGTGTGTGTTGTCAACTATAACGTTGCACTTGCTTGCCAATTACAAGTAGACTTACTGACATAACTTTAAGATGATATGAAAGATTGAGGAGATCCTGCAGAATCCCAAACTGTAGTCGATGTCCCACATCGTCGTCGACAATACTTTAAGCGGACAGAAGGCCTAGACTGTCGTCGCCTGTCTCATCACTGTCACAATTACTGTGCTTCGATCTGTACTTGACTGCGACTGTCTGTGTTGACATCCTTCTGCCTCAGTGCCACACCTACCCTCACAGCCTCCGTTCCCTTTAACTTCATTTTCCATTCGTAATAATGTTTTGAACACAAATATTTGTCATTGTTGTGTTAGTGCTGGAAAATCTTATTGTTCGAGTCCTGTTCTTTTCTTATGAATGTTTATTTCTCTAAGAAGAAATTTGGATTCAAGATCAATCCCAGGGCAAATCGTGATCCCCGTTATGCAGGGCAACTCCTGATTTCATTGTGAAGTCTGGTAATCATTTTAAAGAAAGTTTATTCCATGTTGATCTTTTGTATTATTCAGTTTCAGATGATTGTGCAGAATAAAATTCCGTATAACTGAATCCTTGAATCTGAATACAAATACTTCCGCTTTAAGTTCATAGCTAACACCAGCCGCCGTGGCGAAGTGGTTAGCGTCGCGGGACTCCTGGTTGAGAGGTTGTGGGTTCGAATCCCATCAGAGTCATGTGGGTTTTTCTGCCCTGACCGGCTCCTACCCAGAGATGAGTTTGCTGCGGACTCAGTTGGGAAGACTGGGACCACACAGTCGAGTTTCATCCACGTAATGGATGCGTTTCTGACTGTATTGCTCAAATTTCCTGACCAACACTGCAGGTGCCTGTATCTCTCGGTCCTGGCTGACGCCGGGATACATTATGAAAGGAAGCATAGAGTACAGCCGTGTCATGTAGACTCAGACTGAAATGGAAATCTGTAGCATCATCTTGACCATCCTCATTCTCATCGATCAGCATAAAAAAAAGTCTCAAATTCTGTGGCCCTTCATGCCCTGCTCTCATGGTGACCTCAATTTCGATGTCCTCTCCATGTCTGTGGCCTTGGTTTGGTTCCGTCGGGGTCGCCGGTATCGGCGAGTCCATGGGGGCTGTCGTTGAACGGACATGGTGGCGCCCTCCGGAGGGAGAACTCATGCCGGCTCTGCGACTAAGCAATTATTGTCATCAGTAGGGGGCTTAGTAGGTGGTGTCCAGCGCATGTTAGATCAGAACAGACACCACTGAACACTACCGAAGTGACTCGGCAGCAGTGCAGTGTTTCCTCTGGTGGGTTGCCTCTTGACGACTTGACATTGACTGCTCCCTGTGGATTGCTGGTTCCGGGGCTGCAGCAGGGCCGACCGGGCTGTGGCTGTGGACGGGGTGTCGGAATGAGCAGCGTGGGTGCACTGCCTCTGAGGTGGCGCTGAAGTAGGGACAGCACCAAAAAAAAAAAAAAAAAAGTTCATAGCTAACTGTCTGAGCGTGAACATGCTCAAAAGTGTAATAATCACTTGGTCAATTTGAATTGCTCGTTATTGCACTCATAACCCCCCGCTACCTGACGCAACTGGAACTTCATGCACCTCATTGAAGGGATCAGGAAAGACCAGCCAATCAAACGTTGTTCATCGAAGCTTCTTCATACGCACAACCTTGCAGACCATGCGGCTGCACACGAATAAATACCTCATATGAGTACTGGAGAACCATTTTCATTCGATGAATCTTGTTCTGTTAGCACACATTAACCTCCTTTGATCCTTTTGTCGTGAATTTCAGAGCGTTATGTGATGTCTTCTTCCCGTGCGAGACATTTGCCGTCTTCCTCCTGAATGTGTTGATTTTACCTTGGTTTTTTTTGTGAAGTCTTTTATGATCCTACAAAAGTTTCGTTGTGTGGTTGTCCTCATGGTTTTACTCCATGTTCAAATACTCCTATTCGATCCAGCTTTCCTCTGTATTCTCCATTTCTTCACTGATCCTCTTGTTCATAGCAGTGTGTTTCTCCCTCTCTGTCTTCTTAAGTGGTTTGCTTTCAGAGTCACACGTCTCCAGGATATTGCTTGTGATTCATTGCTTTGATTTACATTGGCTTATTCGTAAGATCTCTTGTCACTTTTTTAAACATCACATGGTTGAAATTGTTTGTGATGGCTTCAAGGTCTTCTTACAGCAATATAGGTAGGGTTCCCCTCATACATCCGTTCGCAACTTTTCAGCAATCTTGAAGTTTGTAAAGACGGAGTAACATGTGCTTTTTTTCAGTTCTCTTGTTGTTTTACAAACGCACTTTGAAGTTCATCCATACGAGGTCTCTACCAACATCAGCTCCTTGGAATCTCCTTGTTTTAGTTCTGTTCATGCCAGACCTTTATCCGTTCTTCACAAAAATATAATCTGCCTGGATTTGATACCGATTATTGTAGAGCACCATATCCATCGTCGGGATGCTTTGTGCTCACCGAGATTGTTGGCAAGGACCAAGTCATCATCACCAGTACATTCTAGCAGGCGCAGTCTCTTGTAATTTCTAGCAGGCGCAATCTCTTGTAATTCTAGCAGGCGCAGTCTCTTGTAATTCTAGCAGGCGCAGTCTCTTGACATTGGTGGTGTCATTACAGCAGCGCGTCAGCAGAAATTCTGTTTTCTTGGGCATCTACAAGTTATCTTGCCATTCAAGTCACCCTGAACGACACGAATGTATTTCTTGTCAACTTTGTTGATGACAGTTTAGAACTGGAGGTACAATTCTTCAACTGGACATCACTGTAGTGTGATGTGGGAGCATATATATGTGCACTACATAGTTTCACTCGCAGGCAAATGGTCATGATCTGCCGGAAAGAGTACACAATATCCGATTTCTTGTTAACCAAAAGTCGCTCTTAACGCTCATGTGTTTCTTTTCTCTACTGCAATACATGACATGCCTTTCTTCTGTATGTACGTCTCCACTGATTTTTAATCTAACATCGCAGTTTCCCCCAACGTGCCAGGAATACCCACTGATTTCAAGAGACTTCATTCAACTTTCCAGCCTGCCTGCGTTCTCACGACCTGCTCACTGCCACCCTGAGCTTTATTTTATGTAAATACTAATGGAGAAACATAACTTAGCCTAAGCTAAGGGATCCATTGTCATCATCTGGAAAAAAGGTTTTCTTTGTCAGACCAGCTGAAGCTCAATTTAAAGAACTAAGTAATGTGCGCCGAATAAAGAGGTCCTTGTTCATGTTTTTTGTGATTTGTTTTGTCTGGCAGTTTATGAGAAACCTATGGGAACTCAAAATTTATAGTTGCATTCTAAAGTGTATTTCAAAGTCAGATGCCTCTTGTGAAGTGAGGATATGAAATGAAATAAGTAATGATTGCAGCTACATCGATAAAAGCAAGACAGAAGAATAAAGATTACCTAGAAAGTCGTCCGCGGAGAATTTGTCATTATCCCAGATCTGGATCATCAGGATAGGGGCTGTCTGCATTTCGGTCTCGTCCAGACTCCATAGATGCTCCTGGTAGTCAACACAGCATAGAACACATTTGGATCATTTTCCTCTCCTTCTGTATCTGAAGACGCAGGTAAAGCCATATCAAACGGGTCCACCTACCTGAATACTCTCTCTCTCTCACACACACACACACACACACACACACACACACACACACACACACACACACACGCACACACACACACACTCTCTCTCTCTCTCTCCCTCACACACACAAACACACAATACCTAAATACTCTCTCTCTCTCTCTCTCTCTCTCTCTCTCTCTCTCTCTCTCTCTCACACACACACACACACACACACACAGAGGGATTAGGGTCAGAGTGACTTAAGGTCAGGTGAAGGGATGGGTCGTGCAATTGATTGCCTGGTTGCTGTCAAAGTTATCAAATGGCCATAGTTGTACATTTCTGAAGAGAAAGAGAGACGGGCAGAGGCTACGACAGACAGACAGACAGAGATTGCAGGCATTTCAGTATGTGAGCAAAATTTAAGAGGTCTGGAAGATACGTTTGTTAGAATAATGTTAACGCTGACTTGTCTCCTTCGATGTTCATAAAGATTGGTAAATTCGATATTTCAACGTGGCTGATAGGATGCCCTGTGTGAATGAGAGTGTGTGTGTGCGTGTGTGTCTGTCTGTGTCTGAGCATTGTCCTAAATGAGACGTAAAAGCAATGAATGAAGAACAGTCAAGCAGCAGTGACTCATTACCCTTTTCTTTACAACCATGGTTTGTTCAGCTACCAGGTAGTCAAAGCGAAAGGCAAAGCGCCAATTGAAGTTGCCTTGTCCGTCAAGTGACCTGTCCACACACACACACACACACACACACACACACACACACACACACACACACACACAGTCATTGTCACCACTCACAACGCTCAACCTTAGATATGTTACAACAGTTTTGTAGTGTTGTTTTCTGAAAGTGTTTTGAAGATTCTGTCTAAAATTGTTAGAATTCTTTCACGTTTAGATGGCAAATGGTTGTATCTGCCTCAGACTGCAAGAACAGTTTCATTCTAACAAGGCTTCATTATACATGTAAAACCTCACATCAATCAGCCACACACTGCATGACAGTTCTGAATCCAATGACAAACGATACACTTAACAGCCACTAACAATGCATATTGCAATACAGCTGTCTCTCCATGATCTTTTGAAAATTTTGTCCCCAGTCTACAGAAATCAAATGCAAATCATCCTGAATCACAAGACTCTAAAACACACACACACGCACGCATGCATGCACACAGACACTGACACAGACACAGACACACACACTCTCATTCACACTGGCCTGTGTGGATATGTGCGTACATAAGTCACATATTTTTGCATTCTCTCTCTCTCTCTCTCTCTCTCTCTGCGCATGTGCGTGCACATGTGACAGTGAGTATATGTATGTGCCTGTGCACATGTTGGCATGTAAGCCAGTGTGCTTGTTTGATTTTGTGCACGTGCCATAAATACCTGTAGTGTACATCGGTCTGTTGTTTCTTATCAATGCCAGCCATCCAGCCCACGACATAGATGTCACTCATTTTCTCTCCCGTAATTGATTCGTCTTCCAGAATGACATCCTCCGTGTTCCAGATAATGCAACGGATTTCATGCCTGTAGTATCACAGCATGATGTGCAGCTTCACGCAGTGCATCACATGCCCATCATAATCACAGCACATTGAAATACATAAAGCAGTGGACAAACGTACCTGTCACAATCACAGGACAGTGTACAGACATGATACTATGGAGGACGTACCTGTCACTATCAAAGCAAACAGTACAGACATGATACAGTAGAGAACGTACCCGTCAAATATCTTTGTCGTTGTTGATATCGGCATTATTGTTATCATCATTACTATTTTAACTCGGATTGTCTCCTTCCCGACGGCCTCATTTTCATTCAACGCCCATCTTGCGCCGTATTCAATGAGATAAGCGATTGCTCGTTCTTCATTTTCATTGTCCTGAGTTTTGTTTCTCTCTTGCCTGAAGAAGACCTAAGAGGTTGAAATGCATCGTGTTTTGTCTTATGATTCATTTGTTCATGTTTGGCACATACAGTGCTTACTTAAAAAAAAAAGACTTGAGCTGGAGAAAAAAAAAACGAAGTGATGTTCAAAGGAAAATAACGAAAGCAAAAGAGACACCTGGTAATACAGCATATGAAGAAAGAAGAGGAGTTCAAGAATCCAGAGGGGAGTCCAGGAAGGCCAACAGGGGCAATGGACTACACAGGATAGCGCTATCCAAAGAAGTCTTTTTTCCCCTAAGAAGTCTCAACTGAAATGACGTATAGGACATGGCACCTCTACCGCTTAGGGTCAGCTTCATCCTCAGATCTGTATACGACCTCCTGCCCTCCTCTTCAAACCTAGTGAAATGGGAGAAATCAGATGACCTTACGCGTCCGCTCCATCAGGCAAACAAACAGTGAAACATTTCCAGAGCTCACACAAAGCAGCGCTAACCCAGGGACAGTGGACATGGAGACACAGCCAAGTACCTGAGGAGATAGCACATGCAATTAGCACTGCTCAAGGAAAAGCTACGTCACAAGAAGCTCTAGCAACGACTTTCTACACGGAAGAAGATCACGAATCATGGACTGAAGCAGCTGTGACATCAAGAGCATGGAAACGATGTCTTCTGGATGAAGTGGATGACTGGGAGTGCGTGGCAGACCTTCCAGAGTGGGAATACTACTCAAAGATCATCAGGAAGAGTGGCGTGTGACCGGATATTGTACCCTACCCGTGTTCATCAAAACCTATGATTCTGATTGAACTCACTGTGCCCTATGAAAGCGGAATGGAGCCAGGTCACACCTACAGGACTGAGAAGTACACCTGTGCAGCCAGCAGCTTGGGGGATCTTGGCGTCCACACAAAATCCTCACCTTAGAGGATGGAGCAAGAGGATTGTTGCAGAGGCAGGTGAAAAGAGTTCCAGCTGAATCTGGTCATGGAGGAAAAGAGTGAGGCTTACATTGCCCAGCTTAGAACAGGCGTCCAATAGAGATGTGGGTCAAGTATCTGTCAAACAAGGCACGCCTTGAGCCACCCACCCATTCAGAAGCTGCTGGTTTGAATCCAAGCAGCACCATGGAGTAATCTGACAGCAGCTGTCTTAGTCCTCCATAGAGTATAAGAAGTTGCAGGTTGAAACAATTGTCTGATGAGGGTTCTTCTCTGATGATTTACTGTTGTCAAGCTACCCTGACAGTTTCTTCCTACCTAGTGCAGTCGATGATGTACCTGTCACTGTCATAGCACCATGTACTCCGTAACACAATACAGCAAGTACCTTCCACTGTCACAGCGCAGTGTGCTGCGTAATACTATGCAGGATGTTCCTTCCCACCAATACAGCAAAGTGTACAACATGATACGGTGCAGCATGTAGCTGTCACAGCAGTATTCTAATGATACAGCGCAGCATCGCAAATGTCACTATCACAGCACAGTATACTACATGACACAGTGAAGAATGCACCTGTTACTATCACAGCACAGTATATTACATGACACAGTGGAGAACATACCTGTCACTGTCACAGCAGTCTACAGTATGATACAGAGCAGCATCGCACCTTTCACTCTCTCAGCACAGAGTACTATATGCTACAGTATAGAACGTATACGACAATATCACGACACAGTGTACAACACAATACAGACCGACACTATATATGTCATTATACACAGCACTGTACTCCATGATTCCATATAGCATGCACGTGTCATATCACCGCATGGTGTTTTAATGATACTCTGTGGTGCCCTGCATGTCGGTGTCACCAGATCATATTTTACATAATACAGTACAGTATGAACAGGATAGTGTCACAATTCTGCATTCAACTATCACCAGATCATGTATACTACCTGTCAATGCTATAGTAAGACATGAGATAAAACAAAATCCAGTAAAAAAAACAAACATATTTAGCTGATAAAAACAATAAAATACCGCAAATGGCTTAACAATTATACATCTATCATATCATCAGAGTATACCCGTATGTCTCATATGTGTAATTCCTAAGAGAGCCACCATTAAAAAAAAAATCAACAGTTCGAAAAGAAAATCAAATCAAATGATAACATGCATGAAGTAATACCGCCCTGCCTCTCCTTCCCCAACCACACACACACACACACACAAACACACACACACACACACACACACACACACACACACACACACACACACACACACAAACACACATGCGCGTGTGCGCACACACACACACACTACTGATCACTCCTTCTCAGTTACAAACACAAACGTGCACACGGGCACATACGTATGCAGGCACAGACAGAGTGACACAGTATTTAATTCACTGTTGCTCATTCATTTACACACGAAATAGTTTACAAGCAGAAAAATGACATAAAAGTATTTAAGAAATTAAGAAATGAAATGCTGTTTGGATAAAAGTTTTCTGCGCCCTTGATTTAATCCTCACTATCCTAAAATGGCGTCCTGATGGTAGAAGTTTACAGTATTTCGCTAAAACAGGTCTGTCATCGCTTGCAATTTGTCGTCTGTCGCACCACTCGTTTCTCATACAGCTCTTGCGTACAAGTTTGCCTTAGACCCACAACTTTACTACACTGTACACATTCATTAATTTTTCAAAACTCATTTGTTTCACACTTGGACTTACAAAAGAAATGGTGGATAAGGATCCAAAGCAACAGCGGTAATAAATTGTGAAATCTTTGCACAGACACCAATTACTCGGCTTCTCCAGACAGAAAATTCTTAATGGACCTTTTTTTTATATGTAATTTCAACATTCCTGTCTAAAATCAATTTCTGTTCTGAAACAGTACCTAGATATTTATATTTGTCCACTTTATCGACTATTTGACCATCAGTTCAGTGCGTTTGGTGTGGTCAGGTGCATCTCCGAAAATCAACAATATATATTTTTGTTCTGCAAGAGCTTTCACTGCCAAGAAAATGTTTGTGTTAAGATGTACAGTCTAGATACACGCACGCACGCATGCACACACACACTCATCCGCACGCATGCAGAACTATAATTTATGTTTACACAGACTCAGTTTGTCATGCACAGGAATTAAAAAATTAGTGACAAAAGAATAACTTTTCTTGACTTACACACACACACACACACACACACACACACACACACGCCAGAAAAAAAAAAAAAAACTTCACGTTTTGGCTTTGCGAGGGAGAAATGTTGAAGGGGGGTCTGGGGGTCCAAGAGACTTGGGGAAGATGTCAACCCACATCAGAATCTTTCCCTGAAATATAAAGAGCACATCTCTGTGATGACCTGGTGTAGTTGAAGAGACTTTCAACGACAAGTCATACTTCTAATCCCTAGACAGCGAGATAAAACAAATCAGCTGATTTGCTATTCAAGTGTGAGGTGGCTTGGAGCTAAGACTAAGCCGCATAAATAAGACTTTTCTCTTCAGGTCACATTTCTGTATCGTGTTCTTGCCTTCAAGAACATTATCTGTGACATTAATGTATAGCACTTTTAAGTACATTTGAACTGCCGTACCAATACGGTTTGCTACATTGTAGTGTCACTAAAAAGCTATTGATTTTTATCGTTCGCTTCACTTTTAGTTACAGTACTCCCAACCAAATACCACGTGCAGTATCTTCCATACCTTTCTTTGGAATCGTTCGTATACTTTACAGGCAAAACTGGCCACATTTTCCCATGATTTTTGCTTGTTCTGCAGCCTCCTTGATTTGATGGAAAGATTTGTTGATATAAAGGGTCTCTTGCAAGTTTCCTTGCTATGATTGGTTCCATGACCTTTCCTGCTATATTTTGCATCGTGAGTAGGCTATGCAGTAGCCATTTAGCCGATGAATATCTTTTCCTGGTTTGGCAAAGGTTTCAGGCAACTGTGTGTCTAGACGAGATGGGCTCTGTCTTCTTCTGAGAGCTGTTTGATATCTGGATACCGTACTTTGTCTGGTCTTGGAGCACTATCCTTAGTGCATCTAGCTATTGCATCATCCAGTTTAGATGCTGTAATTTCATCATCAATGCCCGTCTGAGCTAGTTGTTGGTTTAACTTGGTCAAATATTTCTTCTTTTCCACCATAATTCCATGACTACTCTGTTCTACTGGCAGCTGGTACTCTGGCAGTTGCAACAGACCTGGAAGATGCATACAACAAAGTCCAGTTCTCACTTCTCATGGAATCACTCCTTGACTATGCAGTGTGCAGGACACTTACACGATGGATAACAGCAGCACTTTAGGAGCGAACCATCATCCTACGATTTGAAGACCGGATGTTTGAGTCCCATAAACCATCTATGGGATTTTAAAAAGAAACGGTATTAGTTGAGCCAGATGATACAGACAAAAAGATCACAAGACAAAACACAATGCATTTCAAGCTCTTGCGTCTTCTTCAGGCAAAAACAAACAACATTTAGGACAATGAAAACAAAGAAACGAGCAACTACTTATCTTCTCATGTTTGGCGCAAAATGGTGTATTGACAACATTCATTTTGCTCCGAATATGAAAAATAGATCCCTAAATGTTTATCTATATCTACCAGAGGCATTAAGGCCCCATTATTCCATCTTTCTCTGGTGGCCAAACATCCTGCCTTTCTAAACACCACTACCTTGCTTTTGCTCATATTTACATTCAGAGAAGTTCTGATGCTGCGTGATGCAAAGCAGTTAACTGCATTTGTAAATCAACAACTGTTTCATACAATAAAGCTACACCATCTGTCAATAACAAAATGAATAATAAAAAAAATCGTACGTGAACCTTGCACCATGTCTCCCACACCTGATTACTTCTAATGCCAGATCATTGATGAATAGTGAATGTAATACCGGACTAGTAACATCACTTTGTTTCACGCCCCGTAGACAGTTAGTGTAGTCTGTCAACAAATCCCCAGATCGGATTCTACTTTTGACATTTATGTACATACTATTAGTACACCGAAAAAGCTTCCCTTTTACTCTACTTTTTTTTTGTAAAGAATAGGCCACAGTAAATGACTTTCTATAGAGTCAAAAGCTTTCTTAAAATCAACAAATTCTACATAAAGTTTATGATTCAAATAAATTTGTTTTTGTATAAAAGCTACCAGCGTGAACATATTATCGATATTGGAATAACTTTTTTTGAATCCTGCTTGATGTTACCAGTAAGGTTTTGCTCTTCTGACCATTGCTGTTGCCGGTTTGTTTATTATAGTATTATAATGCTATAAATCTTGCTGCTTGTATCACATAAAGATATGCCTCTATAGTTGTTTGGATTGTTTGGATTCCGCTGCTTGTTTCACATGAAGATATGCCTCCATAGTTGTTTGGATAGTTTGGATTTCCTTTTCTGAACAGAGGGATACAATGGACTTTGTCCAGCTATCGGAAACACACTCTTGTCAAATAATGTATTATATAACTTGACCCAAAAAAATTAAGAACTGGCTCTCCCACATTTTTTTTATAATTTCACCGACAATTTCGTCAGGTTCGGCAGATTTGCCATTCTTAAATTTTCTTATAGCTAACAGTACTTCTTCTCTAGATATTGGGTGATTAATGTAAGCATTTTCCTCTTGTTCGTTGTCCATTCCACTGACATCTGTATAATCTTCTTCTGTTGCCGTATTTCTTTCAAGCAGACCTTTAAAGTATTTAACCAGTCATCTATTGAAAGATTATTAACTTGCGTTCTTCTAACAGATATATTCTATTCATATTTTCCCAGATTTCTTTTTGATTATTTATGAACCCAGTTAATCTATCCAGTAATAAATCATTACGCTCTTTTTTCTTTTCGATGTAGAAGATTATATATGCTTTTCTTGCTATTCAGTAAGCGTCACTGTCGGATGGATCTTTCGGTCGGTGAAAAACTCGTAATAAACTTTTGACTTTTGCCTTACTTGATTTGAAATCTTTTTAATATCAATCACTGCTTTTACTCAAATCGTCAAAATAAATTCATTTCTTCATACAAGCTCCGTAGGTTTTTTACAGTTTGAACAAAAACACTTAAAACTTCATTGTGGTCATGGTCAAGTGGTAAGTGACCAGATTCTAGCCTCTCTGAAACTACTTATTTATAAGATGAGGAAACAACGAAGAACAATAGTCATTTACACTGTTTCCAGTATGAGACACAAACGTGCAATGTCCATCAAGGTCTCCATTACACAGACCATTAAGAATATAAAAACCAAGAGCAGTGCACATGTTCAACAAACTTTTCCCAAGTAATTCAATACCTGGTCAGCTAATTTTCTATGAGAATATGCAGAGCGACTTTCAACGTTAGTACCAAATTCATCATCATGTAAAATATCAGAAGAAAAATTTGCAGTTCTTCTGTTTTAATCATGGGAAAGGATCACGTGCACGTTAACATATTCAAGGAGAGAGAGAAAGAGAGAGAGAGAGGGAGAGAGACACACACACATATACACACACACGCACACACAGACATACGTAACAGAGCGACCAAAATCTATTTGGAAAAAGAAAGAAGAAAGAAAGAAAGAGAAAAGATGTAAACAAGAAAATAATAAAACGAGAACATTTGAAATCGCTAATGAACAAAAGCAGACAAAATAAGTACATATGGTCCATGACAATGCAAGATAACTGTTAGGAACAGTAGTTGTTTCATTTGCTACCAGATGTTTGATACCAGATGGTCGAATGGAGCACACTGAACATGTTGATGAAGCTTATAAACATTTTTACTGCAAAAGTGTGCGCCAAAAAATTCTGCTGAACTATTAGCTGAACCAATATGCTACAATAAACGTATTCAAGTCGGGAAAAATTACGTTGTCTCCAAAACATTTGAAAACAAAAATATTTACTATTGAGCTCATTCTCTTTTATGATGATGGACACTTTATTTCACTCAGAAGTTTCAAACAAAAATATGATCTCAATACTGATTTTCTCAATTTCGCCGGGTACAATTCAGCATTACTCAATTATAAGACATCTGGAATAAATATCAAAAACACTGAATAATAAGTTCTAGTCGCTGATGTAAGAAATTGTTCCCCTTTTACAAAGGTTAAAAAATGTAGTATGATATGATTGAAAATAATCAGAGAGCTCTGTGTTGCGATAAATGGGATTTGAAAACTGTCCCAGACTCACGACTGGGAGTCATGCTTCCTGCATGCTCATGAAATATTGAATATAAAGCTCAAATGGTTTCAGCTCAGTATATTACACAGATACCTAGGAACAAACATGATTTTAAAAGAAATTGGAGTCGTTAATAATGACAGCTGCAGCTTTTGTGGGCTGTGTAAGGTTAGTTTTGACCATAATTATGTTCTGGAGGTGTACTTAGCCTCAGCGTTTTTGGGACACTTTTACTGAGTTAATGACAGAAATGTACCAATGCCCAGAATATACGACTAACAGAATCACTTGTTCTTGTAGGATTTGATGCAACAATTGTCATTGATTGTATTCTCTACTTTATTACTCTTTTGGCAAAACAATATTTGTACACATGTAAGCTGAAAGGCAACCTTCCACATTTAACAGGTTTTCTGAAAATATGAAATTTTGATGCCAATGGAAAAAACATAATGCATATATGTAAACATGAACCGTAAAGAATTCCATATCAAATGGTTGATACGTGAATCATTTGTCTCCTCTACTAAGTGGTCTAATCAACTTCTCTACAACCAGCGGCCAATCGCAGCTACTTTTTTTCATGACATATGACAATGTGGTAAGACTCTTTTTATCAATGTAACTGGTTACTGCAACTGTTGAAAAAAATCACACTGTTTGCAGTATTTTAGCGCTTTAACATCCAACCCATCCTGCTGAACATTATTCTTCATTATCTTTTTTTTTTGTCTCACTCCCTCTGGCATATTTGTATTTATATGTCAGTTAACTTATATACTCCCTGGACATGCATATACTTTGAAGAAATCGTAATGTGCATACGTTATTGAATGATACCTTATTGTATACCACGTTGTATCCACGCAAAAGGATAGCCACATGTATAAGCCATGTCTGTTCAACATTATGATATTGTCAACAGGTAGACTGGAGGAGAGGAGGGGAGAATGGATTGATGTGGGAGGGAATGGGTGAATGTGTGTGGGAGGGTATGTAGGGAGGTGACATTGGTTTATTTTGGGGTGTTTTTTTTTGTCTTTTTTTCTTCTCCACTGTAAAAGACATTCCAAAAAGTTAATAAAATTTTTTTTTCTAAGTTATACTGTTAAAACATATAGCATACATGCAAGCAATGCACGCTCTCAAAACTTAGAAACATAGTTTTAACTTACAATTCATCTGGGTTGATCAGTTAAATCTAACACAGGATTGCAGAGTATGCGGAGATAAACTTTCCCTTTTCTGGCAGTGTTTTCTCTGTTGGTTTACTGGTGTGTCCTTACAGCTTTCGGTAGAGCAGTAAATGACGAGACTTAGTTTCCCCTTCTTGTGTGCTGAGCTACACATCCGGTTTCTGATGCGTGATTGACAGGCTATCAGAGACAAAGGAGGGGGATGTTAGTATGCAGTGTAGGAAAAAATTAATGGGCAGAAGATTCAAGAATACTATCTCTTAGATGTTGGCAATATTTTTAGCCTTCACGCAAATTGACAAAGCTACCTAGTCCCACCTGTCAAACACGTGTACGACGTGTTGTCTGTCCCATGCCACGGTGGGTGGGGGGTGGGTGGGGTGGGGGAGGGGAGGAGAGTGGAGAGAGGGGCCTGGCCTAGTAATTGTTGTACGGGAAGGGAGCGCAGAGGGAGTGAATCGGGCAGCTTGCAACGAAGTGATATCACACTTCTCAGTCTGTGCGCCTATCGAGATAATATCAAACGTAAACCTGACCGATGGTGGGAAAGGGGGGGGGGGGGGGGGGGGGGGGGGGGGGGGGGGGGGGGGGGGGGTGGGGGGGGAGCTGACATAGATTAGTAATCTTGACTGGCGTTCATGAGTCTTAAGAGTGAGAGAGAAAGAGAGAATGGGGAAGGAGTGGGAGAGATGGGGGGGTGGGGGGGGGATGGGGTAGTGTCACAACACACACACGAATATACATTTATATGCATGCACGCATACATTTAGAGAGAGAGAGAGGGGGGAGGGGGGGGGGAGAATGGCTGAGAGGCAGAGATGGGTAAACAGGGATATACTGACTGACAGACTGGACAGACAGAGGAAAAAAATGAATCAGACAGAATTTTACGCTGCAGTAAAATTCTTCGAGAGTAAACTTCGTGGGTGGATTGCAGAGAAAAAAGCAAATTTCAGGAACTGAGGATGGCGAGATTTTGCATTTGAAGAGAGGCCTAAAGCTCCTAATGATTATATCCTTAAAGCATTTAAACAAAACAAACAAACGAACAAACAAATAAAAAAAAAAACGTGTTTGATGTCCGTGTGTATTTTTAGCAAAATTTGACGTCATTATAACATACTGCCTTTTTTTTTTTTCCTAAGTTACATCGTTTCTGTTCACCTTATACTCTGCCATTTTATGTGAAGAAAAAGACTCAAATGCAAGGGAGGGAGAAAACTGTCAGAGAAGAATTCTTGTATCTTACATGGTCACACGAAAGGTACCTGCTCAATGCCTGGCTGCAGCGTGTTGAACAGAGGTCGCGTTTCCCACATGTTCCTTGACAACAGGCAAACAGTTTCAACACGTGCAGCGCCAACCGTTCCTCTGCCTGGCCCAGCTCCTCAGAGGCTGGCTTGTTTTTCTCTCTGTCCCAAGGCACACATAAAAAAAAAAAAAAAAAAAAACGAAACTGGCTTCAAAAACAGCAATAAGTCTACTGCAACAATTCCCACTTCAGCTTGGATAAAGTCGTGATGAGCAGCACATTAAATGATTCAGAATTTAAACATAAAGTAAAGAAAACGCGCGCGCCACACACACACACACACACACACACACACACACACACACACACACACACACATACACATACACGCGCGCGCAGACTGTGTGTCTCCTTTCTGACCTATTGGTTTGGATGTCTCTCGCTTTTTTTCTTACCCGTGATGTGGAATGATTCATGTTCACTTGACATTTTCTCCTGAAGGATGCAGTGCAGAAATCTTCGCAAGAATCGCGAATCCAAACTTCTTGTAAGACCTGCGATATTCTACCTTTCTTTTCTCATGCTGGGAGTAAGATTTGTTGGAAATGTTTCGGGACATATGACATGCTTCTGGTAGCGTGGTTTTGCTTACAGCAAACCTTTTTTCTTTTTTTTTTTTTTTTGAATCGTATTGAAACATCTTCTGGAAATCTTGCTATGAGTCCCTCAGAACTTTTAAGGTCTCTCCCGTTGAGCCTGCCTGATCATAATTATTCTCAGGAGGGGAGAGGGGGCTACGGAAATCATATTGTTATAAATGATAGTGTAAATTATTTTCCTTTCGGAAAGCTTTTTACTTCCTCTAGCTAACTGGTTTCTTTTTCTGTATTTTGAGGACTCCTTACATTGGTCAAGGAGCGTGACTGTGTTTTGTGTGCACTAAGGTGAGGACTCCTTACATTGGCCAAGGAGCGTGACTGTGTTTTGTGTGCACTATGGTGAGGACTCTTTACATCGGTCAAGGAGCTTGACTGTGTTTTTGTGTGCACTAAGGTGAGGACTCTTTACATCGGTCAAGGAGCTTGACTGTGTTTTGTGTGCACTAATCTGCAGAATGTTTACGTGAATTCCTCTGCGCGTCACGCGAGGATGCATTATGCGTAGAAATCGTTAACGTGACAACATCCCTCCTACCCCCACCCACCCAGTACTTTGTAACATGGGTGAGTACTGATTTATTGAGGCCAGGTTCCTGACTGTTGTGTTTTGTGACCGTAAAAAAGAGCGAGCTTGACAGTGCCAGTAAGGACTGAAGTTGTTTATTCATTTGAATTTTATGTGAAATTTGCAAAGTCAAATCTGAGTTTTGAGGCTTCTTGTGAGCTTGAGTTGCTGGTAATTGGTGAGACTTCGGTTAGTGTTTCGTCCCTTGCTTTCCAGATTGCCTTATCCATACACACTTGCTCACACTTGGATAGACAGTCTGAAATTTTGGCAACCCCGAGTTTTTTTTCTCAGTTACATTCTCCTCTCTCTTTCTATCAGGCCTCTCGCCTCTTTCTGTGTAGTAAGTTACATACCCCCTTTCAGACCCCGTCGTTAAAATATTGTTTCGTTAGTTCTTTGGGTTTTTTTCACACCTTCATGTGTGTAGGGCATCTTATTGTAAATAGGTGTGTGTGTGTGTGTGTGTGTGTGTGTGTGTGTGTGTGTGTGTGTGTGTGTGTGTGTGTGTGTGTGTGTGTGGTGTTTGACAGACAGACAGACAGAGAGAGAGAGAGAGAGAGAAAGAGAGAGATAGTCTGCTTGTGCGAGCGTTCAAACGAGCAAGAGGGAGGGAGTGAGAGGGAGAGAGAGAGAGAGAGAGAGAGAGAGAGAGAGAGAGAGAGAGGTGGGTGGGGGAGAATCTGACAGTTTTATTGACAATAGCCTAACTGGCCTTCATGTTAAGGAGGACAAGAAACAGTTTTTTTTGCACATGACACACAAAAATACATTACACACATACACTTGTAAAAAGAAAAAAAAAAAAGGTAAAAAAGGAGGAAACTGCACTACAGCCTTCTGCAGTCACAATAATCTAGCTTAATGCATTAGACGAAACATACGTCAATACTAAATCACAGCAAAAGATAATCAAGGACCATCTGATGGTAATCATAAAATCGTCAGATATAGTGAAATTATAACAATTTGTGACACTAACTGGCGTAAGTTTAGAACTGTTCACCAGTTCTTGTTCGTAATCGAGAAACTGCTTCAAGAGGAAAGCATTTTCTTCCTTTATTTCACATGCTTTGTCGATAAACTTTGCAAGCGATTTGATAGTAGCTCCATCTGCTGATGAAATTATTTGAAGGCTGTGTACTAAACCCCACAACTTTCATACTATGTTATTCATATTATGTTGCTGAAAAACGATTGATGTCAAACTTAAAGCTTCATATTTCCTTTAGTTAAACAAGAAGTGGCCTTCGTCTTCTGTACCGTTTGAACACAAAGGACACATGACAGAATGATCGTATCAAACCATCTTCTGTTCGCACTAAATCGTAGGGTTCTCGTTCTAAACCTTGCCAAATTATCCCAGTGCCATTTATGTGTTACTTCGTTAAGGTATTTCTCCTGATGGGAATTAAATTAAAAGAGTTGTACCACGCATATTTCTTTGTCTCTGTTATATGAGCATGCCAGTTTTGTTCAAAACAATCAGTAAGCCGTTGTCCGAATTCCGACAAAATTCTTTTTGATTACCTACCATTTGGGTAAGTTAAACTGTTCCAAATCCACTTTTTATCAGAATGTTCTTTATGTCAGTCACCCAGTTCCCATATACAGTTTCATCTTGTCTGGAGATAATTTTATAGGCCTGTCTACATAAAAGTTTTTTTTCGAGTCGAATTAGTTTTTAACTAGTACCTAATGCATTTAGCACAGCTTATAATAAACAAACGAATCTGCCCGATTCTCCATAGCACATTTTCTTCAACGAGTGAAAAGGTACATGAAGAGATCTCTTGATTACCAAAATGTGTACATTTTCCATATGTTTGTTTTCACAGAGTCCCCAGACTTCAGCAGCATATGTCAAAATAGGCGCTGCTGAGTCAAGTAGTTTCCAAACTAAGAAAGGATGAATAGAGTTTAATCTTCTCATTGTGCGAAGAATTCCGATCACTCCCTTTCTGGTCTTTCTAGCAACTTCTGACCAGCCTGCCGTTAAACTTAGTCTGGTAGTAAAAACCATACCTTGATACTGATACTTATTTGTTACCTTCACCGTTTCGTTCCCATCAACCTGATTTCGTTTGCTGCAAAGTGTCCTCCTTTACGGATAACTATGGTGCGAACAGTTTGGGGCCGACTGAACTCCCTGTGTCATCACGGTTCCCACGTGCAGGCTGTCTACTACCCCTTCCCTTTCTACCCACCGTGTTCCTGCTATCCCGTGTAAAGTGTTCACACAACTTCTGGCCCCCTCCCCTCTCCCCTCTTCTCTGTCCTCACTAGCACACTAAAAACTGGTTGGATAGGTGACATCCGACATCACGTGACGTGCGGAATCCTCTTGCCCTTCACATGTGTGGCGTCGCTTTGAGCCTGACTCAACTCTGGATCAATTACGAAATACAGTAATCATTGGCTTAGGAGACCCGTTACCTCTTCAATGGGCTGTGATTTTGTCCTGATCAGTCCACGTCTTTGGTCCTTTGACGCTGTTGACAGCTTCCATCACCGCTTTTGCACACTGATCATAATCTTCTCATGGACTGTGTTGCTGGATACGAAACAGCCAAAACTTGCAGAGGCAAAATCCTCCAATCGATCGACTTTAGTTTTCAGTTTCTACATTCCTTCACGCACATTTCCCAATGATTTTGACAATGACTGTGTAGCCTCTTTTTGTTTGTTCGTTTCCGTATATAGTTTTGAGACATCAGTAATTATGTCTGACATAGCACTGGACAGTCGTAAATTTTCTTGTTCTAAACTATCGCGCTTGTCGATGATCTCGTCACACTTCACAAGACTTGTCCTAGTTCTGACTTAATAGCTGACAGATCCTTGCGAATCATGTTTGTCTCGTCACTGTCGCTGTTAAGCGATGGCTTGCAGAAGCAGTTGTGCCATGTCTGGTGATATGTGACCCACAGTCGATAACTGTGTAGTATCGACTGGTTTCCATCAATCTTCTCCATACCTGTGTGAAGCGGACCAGGATTCCTTTCCACGTCGAGGGCCTGCAGAATGCATCTCAACGGTCACGCGGCATGTAACATGCACCGAGTTGTAAGCGCTTGGCTATGCAAGGGTGGCCCGTGCAGGAAACACGAACTGTCACTTCACACTGCCATCACACAGGGCATTGTCACACCTCGAGCTGGGATGGTTAATATTTCTGCTGAAGGCATGGACGCTGACTTACTGAGCGAAGACAGTTGTCATAAAACAGTTGAGGAGTGACAGTAACGACAGCAGCACAACAAAGAGATGAAAACATCGGCTACATTGTCGCTCACTGGACACACCTTTCGGGTTCGCGCTTTGCCCATTGACACATGAAAATGATCAATTCTAATTCTAATCAATCATATTGTCAGTCTCTCTCATTCTACGTACTGCGATATACTTCATTGTCAACACTTGTTCGATAATGGAAGAACCCGAGGCCGTAAACCAGTAATGAAGACTGAGCACCACGCAGAAACTGTCAACACGCCGCCATCTTTTTTCTTCCCCAAGAGAGAGAGAGAGAGAGGGAGAGAGAGAGAGAGACGGACAGAGAGAGAGTCTGCGTGTGTACGCGCGCGCGCGCGCGCGCGCGCGCGTGTGTGTGTGTGTGTGTGTGTGTGTGTGTGAATGGGTGTTCCGGTGGAGTAAGCTTGAGTGCTGATGACCATGGTCACTGACTGGAAGACTGTCACTGGAGTGAACATTGAAGAAATCTAAGGTATATATGGACACAAAAAAAAAAAAAAATGAATCCAAACCGAGCAGCATCTTCTTTATCTGATCCTTCGAAAAAAATATCAATTGCCCTAAATCATCATATAGGAACACAAAGGAAATTGCAGCCTGTACAAGTCGAGTACACGAAAGCACAGTCATTTTTCACATCAAAACTGGGAAGACCTTTTTTTTTTTTCCCATGGATAACGCCCTTCCCCCTCCCCCTCCTCTGCCTACATATACACACGCGTGCGCTCGTACAAAATCAACCAGATTTATCATTGGCTCACCGCCCATGAAACAGTGTCAGCAAAGAGAGACTCTACATCAAATGTCAGAAAAAAATGCCAGGCAGATGAATAGACAGACGGATAGAGAGACGGACAAATCAGCAGTATGACAGCCATGCTGCCTTTACCAAAGTCGGAGAGAGCGAAGCGTCTGTTGCCCAACTGTAGGGAGGTATTGGACAGGTAAACAGGACCTGCCACACGGTTCTTCCGGCAATACTCCTCCAAGATCGCTCGAGGTCTGCAGCTGTCTCGCCACATGTTTATCCCAGATCTGACACACAGACACAGACACACACACACTTGAGCACGAAACATTACTTTCAGTTCTGTGTGTGTCATGGATAACAATAAGTAACCAAACCAGGATAACAAAGTAATTTATTTATGGGGAAAGTTAACGCACACATTTTTTTCTCCTGATCTTGGTATTGCTAAAGGTAGACATGCTGAGTTGTTTACTTTCCCATCAAACAATGTAAACTCCTTCTGTCTTGAAATTAACCAAGGTCTACGCCTCAGAGGTACGGTGTTACAAGCTATGAATACCAATCCATTCATTCTGAGGGGTCAGTCTGGGGAAGAAAAAGCCCGCAACAAAGGTATTTATTGACAACATTCTTATATCAGTTGCCGGCAATGACACTGAGCACTCTCTAGTAAAGGCGGGGGTGTGTACTTCGTCCCTCTTTAAAATGCGAACGAGCGCGGGACAGTGACAATAAGTTGACACGTCTCCTCACTGGACGTCGATTCATTTTCATGACAGTTTCATCTGTCTCTCTCAAGAAAACACTCAAGGTCAGTTTTTTTTCACGGCTGGAATATACCATAAAGAACAGAAATGTATGAAAAGGCAGTTGTGTGTTCCAACTGTTTAGAGGAAAACCAGCATGCCTAGAGGAAAACCACCATGACTCTGTATGTGTGAAGGACGTTATGTGCAGGGCTTGCAGGAGGACAGGGCATAAACAAGGGGACCCCACATGCGACCTTACTGCGTCAGCTCAGCCACGGGTACAGCGTGTCGGGGTAACTGATGAGAAGAAGGGATACATGAGGAGAGTGAGGATGAGAGAGAGGCGCGTAAGTGTGAGGTGCAGAGCGAGGAGAAAAGGAGAGAAAGAAAGAATATCCGTCAGAACAGAGGACGTTCCAGCATACGGCAGATCACTCCGGGATCCTCCCTGGAGCTGGAGAGTCCAACTCGCCGACGACGGTCACCCCCCCCCCCCCCCCCCCCCCCCAAACGGAGCCGTTCTCAGGACACTGCCAGTCCTGACAAAGGAGGTCAAAACAAACAGGCAAAACGGGACGGACGGCGTTCTCGTCGCCGTGAAACCACTCATCATGGCGCCGCCGACGTGGACGTAATGCCGTCAATGCTTGACATTACTTGGACTGATCCATTCATGACGACTTAGCTCTCAAAAATGGACTGCGACTTTGAAAACCTCCTCTTGTTTTGAGTTATTAAGGTATTTACTATGAAATTACACAAAGAGCAAACAGGTAAGCATAGAAGATATGAGACAGAGATCCAGGCGTAATATATATTAATCCTCAATAGATAAATATACACATAATTTCTCAAAATTATATAGGACTGTAAAATAAATTTAAGAGAACATCAATATGTCATTATTTGAAAAACGGGAAATTTGACAGTCTGTTTGCAAGAAGCTTATATCACCACTAATGACTTCTCAGTGTGGGAAAAACAACGAGGAGACAGAATTTTCTATAATGGAGGAACCAACAGGAGCAGGGGAGAAGTTATTTTTAGTGGCTAAACACTTCACTGGAGAAGTAACCTTGGAAATAGTACAAGACAGAATCTTGATAGCTTCAGTCTCATATGATAAGTATGACTTGTTTAGCAGACATACATGTTCCAAGTAACAATGCTGAAAAGTTGGGTTTTTTATAAAACTAATTTAAAAAATGCAAAAATTATAGCGACAGAAATCTTGCTTTGTTTCGAGACTTTAACACGCTCACCACCTCCACACCCCATCCAACATACATATTCTGTGATGTAGATTCTCTAGGGTATGTATGAGCTTGTTCAAGTTGCGCTGAGGGGAGTCATCTTGGGAGGGCTGTCGCATTGTCCCTTGAAGTTTGATCATGTTGGCTGGGAGGCAGTCCTCTGTGGGGGCCCAGATGGAGAGTGAACACTTGTGACAGTGTATAAGAGATACAGATTGATTCACATTTCCATGAAGTTTGGGCACCGCTCCACAAAGGATATGTATGTTGGATGGGGTGTGGAAGTGGTGAGTGTGTTTTTTCTGCCTGTGAGTTGTTCTCCTTGGTGTGGATATTGTTGTTTTTCCCTGCTCGGGTTACGATCAGAAGTTTGTTTTGAAGAAGCCCAAGTCGGGCGAAAATTCGCATGGAATTAAATGTTGGAACTTGCAGCGGCCTGGGTCTTATGATTTCCTTATATATATATATATATATATATATATATATATATATATATATATGCTCTTTTTATCACTTTAACTTGATGTTATTGTGTATTAACCTTGCTTTACTGTTTTTAGAATTACGCTGTGTATCAGTGTGAATAAACATTGCCAACTAGACAGCAGTTTGTGACATTGTCTTACAAGGTCGATTTGCATGGGTCTTCTCCATTTCCTGATCCTGACTCATTTTCTTTTCTTATAACTGACTTGTGTTAATTGATACATAAGGGAGAACGGGTACATTCATTTTATCCTCCAGGAATCACCGAGACTTCTGTCCATTTTGTGGCTCTGGTGTCCAGCTCTGGATGAGTTGAGGCCAGCCTTACGCTCACTGAGTCTGAGCATTGATTTGTCTCTCAGGTCAGATTACCCACCATCCTTTTCGATGTTCAGGCGTTTGATCGGACAGGTAAGTATGAAGAAAAGGAATTCTACTATTAAAAGTAGTTTTGATATATGCTTGCCTGTCCAAACACTAGGACGTGTGTGTGTGTGTGTGTGTGTGTGTGTGTGTGTGTGTGTGTGTGTGAGAGAGAGAGAGAGAGAGAGAGAGAGAGAGAGAGAGAGAGAGAGAGAGAGAGAGAGAGAGAGTGCTGCCGTTGTTGGTGCTGCTGCTGCTACTACTACTACTACTACTACTGCTGCTGCACTGCTACTACTACTGCTGATTACTACTGCGACTGTTATACTACTACTGCGACTGTCGATTACTACTACTACTACCACTATACCACATTCCATAACGCAGATGCACAGGCACATTGACACCCATGCACACATTTGCAACCACCCTCGTCCCCCCTTCCCCCTCCTGCCGCCCTACATACACACATACTCCCCGCCGCTTCCATACTGACTTACTCACTCACTCAATTACTCGTGCGAATGCACACCATTCACATATCTAGTATATATACACGTCTGTGAGTGTGTGTGTTCCGCTGCTGCAGATTGTTTTCCATGCTTTTCACTTTCCTACTTCTTCCTTCTTGTTTTGTTGAGTGATTGTCAGAATAAGTTGTAATACCTGTGTGAGCTTAAGACCAACACGGTCCCCTGATGAAGGAGACCCCGAAAATTTGAGATAACGAAAAGCCAAAGTTTTTCTTTTTTGTGCTTTGTCTCTGTCTCTGTCCTCTCTCTCTCTCTTCTCTCTCTATCTATATATATATGTGTGTATGTGTGTGTGTGTGTGTGTGTGTGTGTGTGTGTGTGTGTGTGCGCGCGCGCGCGCGCGTGTGTGTATGTATAAAATAATCCCCCTCTCCTCCACTCACTTGCATCCCATCCACACCGACGCACTGAAGAAAGAAACACGAAAAAGACAGGGAAGCTTGAGAGAAATGTAGGGGAAAAGAGAATGGGGAAGGCAGACAGTCAGCAATCAGATGAGCCGACTGACGTGTAGTAGAGAGGCGGGAGACCACAGGTTGCTCTCAGTTTGGTGAGCAGGCGGTTCTCCAAGTCGATGACTGTTTTCCCCGATCAGATCGTCCGAGGACAACATGTCATAGTCTTTCACATGAACCGTCAGGTCCTTCACCACAGGTATGGTGGCCGTCATTTCAAACCACCTGCCACCAGCCAAAACAGCAACAACAAATGATCGTAATTAAAACAATGTCACTACAAAACAACAATCCTATCAAAAATTAAAACATTGTTAAAATCGTCAAAATTTTACAAACAGAAATAGGGCATTAATGCTGAAAGCACAGTTTTGTTTTGCCGTGTTGACGGAAGCCGGTGTAGTCATTAGACTTGCATTAAAAGGACTAACGATTCAAAAACAAACCAAAAAACACATTTTGTGTAAGATTTGTATACACAGCTGAACGAGAATGAATTCTAAAAAAGTTGTACTTAAGCCAGTTAGCAGAAGAGGAACTTACCTGTATTTTAGTCATTCAGTTTGAAAGTTATCTTTTCAAAGCAATGAGACATGGGTTTTCTTTGTTCTTTTTTCTCCATAAATGTAATTGTATTATCCCTTTCGAGTGACAAAAATCACAAGGTGTGGCAGACGTACAATCGGAAATAATAATGATTAACCACAACTGAAAAAAAAAAAATTAACTGAGACAGAAAGACGAACAAAATGGGGAGACAACCAGATGCATTTTAAACAAAAAATGTACGTTCTGTTGCTCAGGGTTGATGACATTAAAATATGTGTATAACCTGTTCTAGAGGATCGCCTGTTTTTGTAAAACGGTCATAATTGTTTTGGTCTGACAAGACTTTTGACTCGATTCTCTCGGCGGCAAAATTCACCATTTGTTGATGTAAATGAAACAAAAGATTCCTTACTTTACTGAAAAAGAATCGGAAATATACAGATGAAAGAGATGGGAAAAAATGATATATGTTTTGACTCTGTTTAGTTTCTTGCCAACTACCATTCCCAAAAACGTCACAGTGAAAGTGGAGAAAACAAGATAACAATGGGAAGGTACGCGCGCTTTCTCTGCCTGAAAGCTGCGAAGCAGTCATGAAAATAATGAACATATTATAGCATTTATTTCGTTAATAAGGGCAAATGGGCCACAAACCTGTAATTAACAAAAAGTATCCAAGGGTATCTTGTCATTTTAATCATTATAACAACCACCGACATTATCAGAATCATCGTCAGGCCTTCTATTTCTGCAGTTATAAATTACCTCTGAAAAGCTGACATCGCTCTTATGTTGAAATTTTGTAAGAATGTCACATTTTTTACTGTGAATTTAATTCATATTGTTTTAAATTTCTGACGATCGTTAAGAGAGTAAATTAACCGGTCCAGATTGCTATTGTCATACTTCTTTTTCTTTCTTAAGAACAACTTCGTATAATCTCTTCGAGATTTTGACGAAAGATTTTATCCGTCTTTTTATATGGGTTTCAGATATGCCAAAGAGTTTCCTTGCATTCCTTTCAGAGGAGGTTCATCGTGTCTGGGGCACGGCACCATGGAAAGCCAAAGGCTGCCCAGCTCTTCAGGTTGAAAGTCAGCTAGAAGAAGACGGAAGTCCTCCAGCAGCCTGCACCTCGAAAAGAATACTATCCTCCCCACATCAACATCAGAGAGACTGAACTGAAAACCGTCACCCAGCTCCCTTACCTGCGATGCATCACCTCATCAGACACCGAGCGCGACAGGGAAATCATCAACACACTAGCAAAGACGAACAGTGCTTTTGGTAAATTGTACAAACGAGTGTGGAACAACAAATATCTGAAGCAGGGCACCAAGATCGCAGTGTATAAAGCCATTGTATTTACCATCCTCCTGTACGGCTTTGTCGTGGAGGTCATCTACCATCACAATCTGAAACTCCTCGAGCGCTTCCATCAGCGTTGCATTCGCTCCATCTTCAACATTCTCCGGAGTGACTTCGCCACCAACGATGAAGTCCTCGACAGTCGGAGCTCACCAGCATCGAAGCCATGCCAGTGATGTCTCAACTATGCGGGCAGGGCACGTCTCCAGATAGAGGATCATCGCTTGCCTAAGATCACCCTGTATGGCGAATTCTCTACCTGCCATCGCGACAAAGGGGCACCAAAGAAGCAATACAAAGACTGTGTTGTAAAAAAAAAAAAAAAAAAAAAAAAAAAAAAAAAAAAAAAAAAAAAAAAAACAACCAGCCTCGATGCCTGTCATATCGACCATCACCAGTAGTCTTCCCCAGCTGCTGATCGCAACGCCTAGCGTCACACCATTATCAAAGCTGTCTTCTCCATCGAAAATGTCCGCAGGGTCACCCTTGAGGACGAAAGGCGCAAGAGGAAGAACCGTGATGCTGCGACATGGAACCTTATCAGACCTTTACCTGCACTCGCTACGGCCGGGCCTGAATATCTTGCATTGGCTTTGTCAGCCACGAGCGCGCGTTTGCAGTCAGCGCATATAGATATTTACACAAAACGTATATAAACCTTAAAACTCCAGATAGCACCACTCTCTCAGTGCTGGCAGGTCCGTTTTTCTTGCTGTCGCGAGACGATTTAAGTGGGGGAAAAGAAAAGAAGAAAAAACTCCCACCCTCTACCCGTTTCCGCTATTTTCCCTTACAACCCACCTTTCCACCTCTCTCTCCCCCCTCTTTCTTTTGTCACATCCCCCCCCCCCCCTTTTTGTCTCTCTCTCTCTCTCTTTCCCTACCCTCACTTCCTTACCTGTCCCCTAACACTTTTTTCACTTTCTACCTCCATTCCTCTTTTTGAACAACTCCTTTCCCTCCCCCCTTTCCCTTGCACGCCCCACCCCACCCCCTCCCACCTTACGCTCTGTTCAATTGTTTTCTCACTTTCTCCCCCCCCCCCCCCCCCCCCCCCCCCCACCCATCCACCCCCATCTATTTTACTTTTTCTACCCTCCTCCCCCTCCCCTCCTCCGTCCCTGGTCCCCCGTCCACCACCAGTTTCCCTATTCTTTTCTGTATTGTAGTCCGCTGAATTTGACACCTGACACAGTAGAATTCTAGCTCAGATGTACGGAATAATGCTCATATGAAGTACCTTTTTGATACGTCAATACCTTTTCACACAAGAAAAGCTCAGTCTTGTGAAATTGAGTTCTTAATAAACCCCCCCCCCCCCCCCCCCCAACCAACACACCCCCTCCATCCGTACTGTGCTCCTCCACCCCCTCGGTTACATTTATTCCCACTCCTCCCCCTCCAACCTCAACTCAATTCCATCTGCTCCTCTCTCGCTCTCAATTTTTTCTCTCTCTCTCACTCTCTCTCTCCGTCTCTATTCCATGTGTGTGAATGCATGAAAATGCTAGCTCTTCCTATACGTTTTCCCGTGTCTCCCCCCCGTTCCATATATATATACCGCCTTCACCCCCCCCCCCCACCCCACCACCACCACCACCCACCCCACCCCACCTCCCACCTTTTTTTCCTACTTAACCCCCACCCTACCCGTTTTCGATGTCCCCCTTGTTACCTATACTCCCATCTCAACCCTACTCCCTCCCCATGTGATCCATGCTGCCTCTCTCTGCCTCTCTCTCTCTCTCTCCTCTCTCTCTCTCTCTCCTTTACGATCTCAGCATCTTGCCCTTCACTGTGACCAGTGACTGTCACTCCCTTCACACTGGATATCCCCTTCCCTTTGAATCCCCCACCCTCCCCTCCCACTCCTCCCCTGCCCAGTTTTAATTAACAGTAAATTTTATTCGATAGTATGAGACTTTAATTTTATTCGATAGTTGGATGACATGGAGCATATATGTCTGCAGCTCTCCTGTCTCAGAAGAAGGCCCCTTTGGGGACCGAAATATTGGACTATAACAACAAAAAAAAAAAAAAGAAAAAAAGAAAAAAAGAAAATGAGACAACCAAGCGGTTTTGGGGTCCAGATTTCTTCTTCTTCTCTTCTCCACATATATATACATACATATACA
This sequence comes from Conus betulinus, assembly GCA_016801955.1. Taxonomy (NCBI): domain Eukaryota; kingdom Metazoa; phylum Mollusca; class Gastropoda; order Neogastropoda; family Conidae; genus Conus; species Conus betulinus. Next base: position 202,501 of record JADBJO010003288.1, read on the forward strand.
TATATATAAATGGTGTGTGTGTGTGTGTGTGTGTGTGTGTGTGTGTGTGTGTGTGTGTGTGTGTGTGTGTGTGTGTGCGCGCGCGCGCAGCGTGTGTATGTGTGTGTGTGTGTGTGTGTGAATGGATTCTTAAGAATCTAAGCATAGGCTCAAAGATTTCTCCCTACACTTAATTCCTTTTAAACAATGATTCTTTTAAGTGTTTGATCAACTTATTTCCTTTTAGTACTTTATTCTAGTTCTGTTTTCTGTCCTTCGCTTTCTGCTTTAGGGTGTGGATGGATTTTTCTAAACCTTGGTGGTGTATTTCCATTTCACGCCAAGGAACACAGACCTGATGACGAACATACAACTGATTACGAAAAAAAATAAAAACAGAGACCCAGACAGAGAGAGGGATGCGGATGCGGATAATTTTTGCGGATGCGGATAATTTATTCATAAAGGCCATAGCCCCTCTTGAAGGGGGTGGTTTATACATGCAATGCATGAATTTCAAAAATCATACACGTAATGCATCTAAACGGAGAACAAAATCACATGAATACAAGAAATCGAACATTTAACGCAAAGGAAAGGAGAAGGATATTAATCACGCACAGCAAACGGAGCGGATTTTGAACGCCTTATACAGATAGATGGCAAATTGTCTTATAACATCTTCGCGAGCAGAAGTGACCAGTAAGATAAGCCTAAATACAGAAGGGTGTCTATGATATTTTGATGGGATAAACTGGCTTCTAAGTGTTTCCAAGGCGGGACAGCAAAACACAAAATGAAGCGTCGTTTTCACGAGCCTCTTTACACAAAGGACAAACAAGTTCAATCTCCCTACACTCTTTACGATAACGATATCGATGAACGTTAATATCAGACACTCCAAATCTAAATCTTGTCATTATGTACTTTAAATGGCTGTCCATTTGTATAGGTAAGTAGTTGGGATGCAAAGTAGTGGATTGAAAGTGTTTGTATAAATCAAATCTATTACTATCTTGAATGTGAGCATTCCAGTCTTGCCATCTACAATCAATAAGCCTGATACGAAGCATTTTTTCAAAAATGCAGTCTTGTTTCCGACACACTGGTTAACCCACGCATATCCCAGCCCTAATTCATATAATCTCATTTTGACTTTTGTCACCCAGTTCACCTTGCCCCTCATATCTAAATCAAATAACATCTTATAGGTTTTCTTCGGTAATCTTACATCTTCCATTTCAAGTAACTTTAACCATTAACCTTTACATCTTATGATTGGAATTTAATAAATTGGATATCTACTTGTTTCGCCATAAATCAATCGTTTGGTGTCTGCACAGACACACCTAGAAATTTTTTCAGAGCAAATAAATGGACTTTTTCACAGTGTAGCGTAGCGTTTTCTAGGCCCCATACTTCAGCACCATACTGTGCAATTGGTTGGATTTGAGAATCAAACAGTTTGATGAATACATGAAAAGATTTATTTCCTAATCTAGATAACCTTTGCATAATACACAAAAAAGCATGTTTAGCTCTGCTCGAAAGATCTTTACAAGCGGCAGAAAAACTTAGCCGTGTTGAAAAATACATTCTGAGGTATTCATAGATGTTAACTACTGGCATCCGGATTCCGTCGTAAGTCCACTGTTCTCGAACACGATTATATCCACCTTTCTGAACACGATTATATTACTTTTCAGCATGTTTACCCGTAACTGAAGTGAAGTTGCAGATCGATTAAGACTATTTAATTGCGTTTGAAGGCCAGTTACTGTTTCAGAGATCAGAACTGCATCATCTGCCAAAAGAAGGATAAACAAAAGTGTAGAATTTCTGTAGTAAACTGTGCACCATGCCTCCCATTATTAACAACTTCAGAAGTTAATTCATTGATAAACAGAGAGAGAGAGAGAGAGAGAGAGAGAGAGAGAGAGAGAGAGAGAGAGAGAGAGAGAGAGAGGCAGACAGACAGAGACACAGAGACAGAGATAAAGATAGAGAGAGATGCATATATAAATCGTTTTTCTCTTTTAAGTTTTGTTTCTTTTCTGTTTTTCTTCAATATAGGTATACTACTACTATAATGCTACCGACAACTGTGGGTTTTTTTTTAAAATGAACTACCAACAACGCATCAAGAGAGAGAGAGAGATATTATTACATTCCTTTCTAAAAAAATATTGATATACTACATACTGCTAAGGGTGTTATGTAGATAACAACAATGCTTCAATGATATCAAACAATCTACACATTTTTTCATGACGTGATTATAATGCACGAACAGAATAAACAGCACTAGGAACAGTTGTCATATAGCGACAATGCATTCATTAAATCAAAAAATCATAATACGTATTTATCAAGATGTGTATGTGTGAGGGTAAGTGTCAATGTGTGTGTGTGTGTGTGTGTGTGTGTGTGTGTGTGTGTGTGTGTGTGTGTGTGTGTGCGCGCGCGCGCGCGCGTGTGTGTGTGTGAGTGTGTGTGTGTGTATGTGTGTGTGTATGCGCGCGTGCACGTGTGAAAGAGAGGAAGAGTGAGAGAGGCCATCATAATTCTCTCCTTTCCCTTTATTTTCTTTTTGTAAATATACTGCTCAAGACTAGAATCATTGATTACGTGACAATACATCAATAAGCAAATTCGAGAGAGGAGAGAGAGAGAGAGAGAGAGAGAGAGAGAGAGAGAGAGAGAGAGGTTATTATATCAACTTTTTCTAAAATACTTTATATGGATTTTTTATGTTAGACAACGACACTGCATCAATAAAATCAATAGTAAACAGGACACACATTCATCATCGTGTAATTACAGTGCTTTGAGAAAGTACGTTATAAAACTCTCACTTATTGACATTTGCATGCGCTATAGTGTATTTTGAAACAGTAACAATTATAGAAAGCAAAAATCACTTTGGGAAGGTAGGTAAAAATGTCTGTTGGTGATAATACAGTATTAATTATACAGCGTACCTTCATACTCGATGTGAATGTGCATAGTATGTATACAATTTTCGTTTGTAGGATTCTGAGCTTCGATGGCTTTTTAGCTGTGGTGAAAACGACTTCCAGAGAAGAGGATCAGAGTAACAAACACTTGTTTTAAATAGGTCAATCCTTGGTATAGGAACTTGGAGTGCTGTTAAATCTCTAGAATTCATGCTAAAATTTGGGTGGAATAGCTAGCGAAGCTAACCCAGATGCAATGTCGTTTATGAATATTCCTTTACTGAAAGCAGATCTATCCCTTAATGGAAGAACTCCAGATTGGAATATAGCCCAGTTCTGTGAGGCTCAAGGATTTCAGGAGAACTGCATTAAGGGCGCGTTTTTAGATGCTGATTTCATTGAATTTGCGCTGGCCGAGTCAAATAGTGTCGAACAATAACTGACTGAGGAGAGGACGAATGCATTCTCTCTCTCTCTCTCTCTCTCTCTCTCTCTCTCTCTCTCCCCCCCCCCCTCTCCCCCCCCCCCCCCCCCCCCCCCCCCCCCCCCTAAGCTGTTGACAAAATGTTGATCAAACCTCGCATATGCATGCATCTATCCTTTTGCATGGCTACGATGTGATGTACAGTAAAGTATATCATTTTTAAACAGTATGCCTTTTGCATCCGTGTCACAGCATATACATGTCCGGCGACAGAAATGTACAGATGTACACAACAAGGGAAGGAGAGGTGAACATTTTGTCAACAGCTTACATGTGTACAAATATTGGCTTGCCAAAAGAACAATGAAATGGGAAACATAATCAATAGCAATTGTTGCATCAAACCCTAGAAGAACAAGTGATTCAGTCCGACCTTCATTCTGGACACTGGTGCATTTGTCTGTTATTAACTCAGTGAGCATGTCCCAGAAAAACGATTTGAGCATACGCACACCTCCAAAACGTAGGGTCAACACCGTCTTTATGCAGCCCACAAAAGCTGCATTTGTCATTATTCACAACCCCAACTCCTTTAAAATAATATTTGTTCCTCAGTATCTATGTTATATTCTACGTTGAAAACAGTTTAGCTTTATATTCTTATTTTATAGGTATGCAAGAAACATGACTTCCGGTCGTGAGCTTGTCACAGTTTCAAACCTCACTTACGGCGGTATAGCGTATCTCAAGTTATCATCAATCAGTATACTATAGTACATCTTTGAACCTTTATAAGCGGCAGTTTCTTACAAAAGAAAGGAGAACTACTGTGTTTTGTCCCGTAATCTGTTCGTCTGTGTCGTATGGCGGTACTAATACTTTGCTTTTTAAAATTTGCTTCATCTTCCGCCCTCAGCCACCTGGTTTTGAAACTAGGCTTGTTTCGGTTTTATTACCTCTCTTTACGGACACTTCTTGCCGTCCGTTCAAACCACGTTTAGACAAGTCTAAATGTTTTTGGTTCTATCCTGGTCTGTCCCGTACTGTTATGCGTTTCAAGAAGACCTTAGGATCAAATGGTGCCTGGCAGTTTGTCCTGTGCTTGTTGTTTTCCTGTCTTTTCACAGGATTTTAATTCCGATGTTCGAACAACGAATGCTTTGGAGGAAACAACAGAACTTGAATATGCCTAGCATCTGCAACAGACTGTAATACTAAATGATGAACAGTTAAGCAGCAAAACAGCTGTAAGAGTAGTACCAGCATCAGAGACAACCTTGTCTTGTCAATGCATTTCACAAAACAGATTACCTTCCAAAAACAGGATTCACAGAGTTGGGAATATAGCTGTTACGGTTGCTCATCTTCTTTTGCCCCAGAACGACTTCAATGTAGGGATCTGCCTGTTTGAATCGAGCACATCATTAAATGAGCTGACATTATCGGCACACACACACACACACACACACACACACACGCGCGCATACACGCGCACACACACACACACACACACACACACACACGCACGCACGCACGCACGCACGCGCGCGCGCCCGCGCGCGCACACACACATACACACACATGAGAAGTCTGTCCTCACTTTTTTGAGGATTTGCCGTACGCTCTGTGTGGTTCGATTTGGGTTCTTTTGAGGGCCGAGAAACATAGGAGATCAGTGTCTTTCTCTATTTGTGTGGGCCAGCATCCAGTTGGCCACTGGTTGATCACAAAAGGCCGAGTTGTTCTGAAGCACACTGATACACGTCTCTCTGTTTACATTTTCTTGTTTATATTTCAAACTTGAACCAACTCGATCGTGACAGAAACATCCCACACAATCAGTTTTGCTGTTGTCTTGGAGCCAGGAAGGATGCTGCCAAGGACTGACCATTTTTCTTCGACTTTTCTCCTCCGTAGTTTCACTCTCCCATTCGGCGTCAACAACTGTTGTTTCATCACGAAAGAAAAAGAAAAAAACTGCATGTTCATGTTCCAGTGAAGTTTGCCCCTAAAATACAATGGCCAGGTCTTTCTGTTTACCACAGGAATCTCCGGCTTCTTCACTGAAGAATGCTTTAAATACCGCAATCCTTGGACATTTCTCTTCATGATTTTTGTCAGAGAGAGAGAGAGAGAGAGAGAGAGAGAGAGAGAGAGAGAGAGAGAGATGCAACACGAAATTCCCCCACCAATTCCAGAATCTGTCGCCAGCTTATCTTGCTTCTTAATAACTGAGAGTGGAGACACATTTTCGATGACCTTTTGCAGCCTTCGAACTCTAGGCACATTTTCAACTGCTTTTCCCGCACATATTGCTTGTACACTTTTCAATAGTCGCGACTCAGCAATATGGTAGTCTCACATACCAGAAGCTGCTGCTGGTTGATCATGGATACAATACACTTTTTCCTTTCGTTTTCTCTCTGTCGCTGTTGCCATCCTCCAGTCATGAAAGGGGAGCAGAAGAAAAAACAGGAGGAGCCACAGTTCAGTTCATTTTTTTTTTTTATTCCAGGCAGAATCTGGACAGCTGTATCAAGCAGATCGTGGAAAAGTTGACCGCTTGTCTGCAGCTTATAGCCAAAGAAAGTGAAAAAGTAATCTCCTGACAGCCCAGATTCCAGTATATCAAGTGGTTTTACTGCAAACAGGTTGGGCACCGGAAAAAAAAAGGACTGCAGGCGGTACAAGAAGTGGCTGCAGAACCAGTCAAGGAAAGGAGATGGAAGGAAAAGGACCCCAACTCTTCAGTTCCTTTACACTCTGACAACGTTGTGAGAACCATATCCCATGGCAAGATTTCCAGGGTGCAGCCCTCAATACGGTCCAAGGCAGTGGGAGCTACCGGCAATACTCCACCATACATGCCAAGTGATTCACAGCTGAAAGTACCCAACCCAGCCCCACGCAGACAGCACTGCCTGCAAAAATTTGATGGAATCGCCCCAAGCAGGGCCTGAAGTTGTTCGTTTTGCTAGGGTCAGGGCCGGTTCTAAGGTGAAAGCGACCCTGAGGGAGAACAGGTCAAGATGCCAGGGTAAGGATTCGGGTACGGCTGGCAAATCAAGTTGTTCAGGAGGACCACCCAGGAAAAAATCAGCCAGGGATACCCAGGATAGTGGGGGTTGGGCATTCCAGACAGTTTGATGAGAGTCCCAAGACAGGCCTTATAGGATTTAATGAAACAGACAGGGGATCCTCTGACAAAGGGAAAAAGCGCAGAGGCTTAAGCCCAACTGCTGAGATCCAGGAAACTAGAACCACAAGCCCACATCTCTACATTGCCACAGATCCGAGAAGGCAAAGAAGGCCGGATGCATATGCTATGGTACCAAGCGTGTGGTGGCTAACAGATATCCGAAAGTTCATGCCTTCATTCACCATCTGCCCGGCATATTTGATGAAAGGCTGCCACCTTCATCAGAGGCTGTTTTGAAGGGGCAGACACAGGCACTAAAACAACATTGAAAATAAGGTATCTCAGCACGCATGTTTGACCTTATTCTGCTGCTAGCTAAATTTTATGTCTACAAATATAAGTTCGAATATCTGAAAAGAAGATATGAAATTGAAAAATATGCCAGCTGTTTAGATATGTCTCTGAAGAACTCACTCGCACGATGGTATCTATCTCTCTCTCTCTCTCTTAGGATAATATATAGAACTTCGGAAGAGTAGAAATAATATGTTTTTCTTTAATTTATGCAGTTGTATAACATGCACTCTGTCAAATTTGCTGGTGTTTGTTTGTGTGTACACTGTTTGTGCAAAAAGACAAAAATAAAAAAAAAAAAAACAACAAAAACGAACAAGACGGAAGGCAGGATCACGGAATCGATGGAATCGGCAAATCGGTCTCACAGACAGTAACAAAGGTATATGTAAATGTAACACAAACCGTAAACAGAGACAACGAATACTGACCAGTCCACTGGGATCATTGGGCTGCAGGTCGACACATTTGATCACATACACCCGGATGATGCATTCCTCTGGTGCTGACGAAGGTAGGTCTGACAATATGCGAGGCGGTAGTGGCTCATTAGGATCGGGGGGTAATGTATACACACAGAACGTGCCCTGTACAGGCAAAACACTATCACCATCGTCATCATGATTGGTATTATTAGCTTTGAAGACAAAAAACACAATCACTATCGTCATCATAACTGTATCATCAGCTTTGAGAGGGATCATTCCCACCCTTGCCCATGTCCGTTTCACTGCCACTCTCTTCCTTATCACACCTTCCATCTGATCCTCTATGGGATAATGCCTGGTTAAGGTTAAACTGACACACTTCTCGATTTGGTATATAATAATAATAATAATGAATACTTATATAGCGCCTATTCTCGGCTGGAGACCAAGCTCTAAGCGCTTTACAGTCCACACTCATTTACACAACAGGCTGCCTACCTGGGTAGTGCCGACTGAAGAGCTGCCAGCTGGCGCTTCATTCAGTCGTTTCCCATGTCATCCAGTCAATATCGTTCAACATCGTTCACTCGATTTCCTAACTTTCCTTCATTCTTTCAATTTCTCACGCAGGGTGCATGCTATGTGTAACGTGTCATCCATACCAACGGCCAAACTGGCCTTCTCTTCCGAAAGTTGGTGATGGGATTTTACGTGTGTGCAAGATGTTATGCGTGCGTTCACACACGGAACCTCGGTTTATAGTCTCATTCGAAGGACTGTATGGGGAATGGAGTCAGAACTAATATTAACTCCGAGGGAAAAATCCCCCTGTACCGAAAAGGCCCGGCGGAGGAGATTCGAACCCGCAACCCTTGGATTACGAGTCCGGCGCTCTACCAAATGAGCTATCCGGCCCCCGGCCCCTTCCGGTGTACATGCGATCATTCACATCACTAAACTTAAAGTCTTATATAATCTAACTGACAGATTTCTGTTTGTGCGTTCATTTCTGTTTCTTAAAGCTAGAAGTAAACTCTTGATAGCGAGGGGGAAAAAAACAGAAAAGAAAACCTGGGATAAAAAGATATCATTTAAAGTTTTATAGTGGACGCATCCAGTCTGTTTCGGAGTATTGTCTGTGCATGTTTTTATGCACAAGTATTTCATACATGTCAAGTCTAAACACTTTTGATTTCTTCTGATATCCGTTAAAAAAAACAAAATTGATTGCATTTCATTATAACGCCAGGTGCAAACAAAAGGTCTATACATATCAAACCTTGTCACTGTTCTCGTCATCCAAGTCCCAGTATTGCTGTCTATACTGAACTGATCTTCCTTGCAAGGTACACTGAACTGATTGATTTCCTCACCCCTTGATTTAACCACTTTTAATTAAAACCAAGCATGCCCTATTGCAACAAATATGAGAGGCCCAGTCTCATTTATAACGAGTATTAGATTTAAACCATGCTCATGCTTTCTTTGGTAAATTTAACTTTTATATTGATCAAGTTGAGCCAGTAACGAACACATGTTACGGCTCAGTCTTTAAGCACAAAGATGTCTGTTATTTTCGGCATGTACAGAACCATTAGATGTTTACAAAGCAATCTTTAAAGAGCAAAGAATCGAACATTTTCACTCTGGTGAGCTGCGTTGTTTAAACCACCCAAATGTGCATCATAGTGTGTGTGTGTGTGTGTGTGTGTGTGTGTGTGTGTGTGTGTGTAAAGGGACGCCCTACTTACTTCAGTCATTAACACAGCATAACATTTCCGTCGCAAAAGCAATGTTTTCGAGTATCTTTCCTAAACACAATAACACTAAATTTAGACTTTTTCACAGAGAGAGAGAGAGAGAGAGAGAGAGAGAGAGAGAGAGAGAGAGAGAGAGAGAGTCTGAGTCTGAGACGATTTATTTGTTAGGCCACAGGCCCATACAAATGGAGTTCACATGTGCAATGATGTTACATAACAATAGCTATGTTTTCAAGAGCATCTTTAGAGAGAGAGAGAGAGAGAGAGAGAGAGAGAGAGAGAGAGAGAGAGATGCAGTTTATTGCCAACAGGCGAGTTGCGGTTGGCCGACACCGCTAAAAGCACGCGGATTTTTCGCGTGAATCTACGTTGCTGTGCAAATATCTCCCGAAACTGTGGGCGGTTTCGTGCCGGCTCGGCCTGTGCCCAGCGAGAGACAGCCGCTGCACCTTGCGCGGCACGGTGTATTGGTGTATGCATGCATGTTAGCATGTGTGTGTGTGTGTGTGTGTGTGTGTGCGTGTGTGTGTGTGTGTGTGAAGTCAAGATGCAGATGTATTTTGTTTATAACTTTATTTTCTCTCACGTCTTCTCCCGAAGGCACCCATGCACAATGACAAGCGCCACACCCAGTACTGAACCAGGGCCAGTAATCCTGACCTTGAACTCTCCTCCCACCACATTGCCGCCCTTCTCCTCCTCCTCTTCTTCCTTGCCGCGAGTGAGGTGAAAGGTGTGGCAGAAGTCTGCAAAGTGCTTGTGCTCTTCCACTCTCTCTAGTTCCATTCGGTACACCTGATGATACAAGAAGAAGATCAATAATCAATCTCACAAGTCCCTTCATACGTAGTCCTGCACTAAGTAGCAGAAAATTCTGTCAATGTAGTCAAATGATGATACAGGTCATAACACATAGCGCTCATGTTAGCAATGTCATGTACGCTTATTCTTTACAGCGGTCTTAAACCAAAGTCATGACAGTTTCAGCAGCATGGGATACCCAACAACAACTGCCTCCATAAGCAGTGCATTTTAAACATAGATAACAAAAGATACACAGTACCTCGTTATGGCATATTCCTAGTAACACTACGAATTCATACCATATACCCGACTTTACACCTTGTCCTTTTTGCTTCGCGTAGACAGCTAACAGCATTGCATATTATACGATGTCTTCCCTATTTCCATTTGACAGCTGACGACATGACATAGTATGCTCTGTCCTACTGTACACTAGACAGTGAACAATTTTGCATCGTATGTTATACCTTTCTGCTAAGCATTCGACTGACGATGTTGTACACTATGTATATGGGATGTCCTTCCGCTTTAGATTTGACAACCGAGAGCATGGCACGCTACGCACCGTCTTTCTTCTGCTTCATATTTGATCGCCTCTGCTTCATGTTAGACAGTTGACAATAGTATGTGCTACATTAGGGGATTCTGCTTTACATGTGACAGCCAACAATATCGTACACTATGTACCGTACATACGCTACATAACTAATACATTGCAACCAACTCGGTCTACCTCATCCCTCTGCTTCAGATTTGACAACCGAGAGCATGGCACGCTACGCACCGTCTTTCTGCTTCATATTTGATCGCCTCTGCTTCATGTTAGACAGTTGACAATAGTATGTGCTACATTAGGGGATTCTGCTTTACATGTGACAGCCAACAATATCGTACACTATGTACCGTACATACGCTACATAACTAATACATTGCAACCAACTCGGTCTACCTCATCCCTCTGCTTCAGATTTGACAACCGAGAGCATGGCACGCTACGCACCGTCTTTCTGCTTCATATTTGATCGCCTCTGCTTCATGTTAGACAGTTGACAATAGTATGTGCTACATTAGGGGATTCTGCTTTACATGTGACAGCCAACAATATCGTACACTATGTACCGTACATACGCTACATAACTAATACATTGCAACAACTCGGTCTACCTCATCCCTCTGCTTCATGTTGATAGCCAATGAAGTACAGTCTATTGTTACGTCCTTGAACTTCATGTTTCCAACATGATACGACAATACATCCCGTTAGAGAACGTAAATATGTTCGTTCTGGCTCAGCCCCCTCGCAAAGCTCGGGAACTGATGCCATATTTACGTTCTCTACATTCAGCTCTGGAACAAACAAAAAACTCTTCGCATCTGACCGCATCATTGTTTCACCCCTGGGTCTAACTTGAGACCCTATGGCGCCCTAGGGGCCCAAGCCAGACTCAGAGGATCACATATGGTGCGGTCAGATGTGAAGGGTTTTGAGAATATGCTTCTAATGGTAGTATTATTTACACTTCATTGCCTACTTTCTGTTTGTCCAATCCTCTCACCCCCTTTTAGTGACTCTTCCTGGGTTTACGGGCGTTCATAGCCGCGCCAGTGACCCAAACACAGACACATTGTGGTTTACGGGCGTTCATAGCCGCGCCAGTGACCCAGACGAAACACGAAAGTTGGAAGAGCCACTTCAGGGCAGGTTAGACTTTCTCTATGCCATGGCAATCAAGTATATAAGACTACTGCAAGCATATTCTCAGTATTTACAATGTTAAGATTTATTTATAAACCCAACACAATGAAGGCTTTCATAAGCTTCATGTTTATGCAAAAAAGCGTGAATATTATTAAAATTGTTTTTTATTTGAATAAAGATTTTTAATGTTAAACAACAAATTATAATTCTAAACTACTTTTTCATCACTACTTAGTACAATATTCATATAAAATTCTTTAGCTAATTAAACATAAAAAATACAGCTTTGTTAAGTAAAATTTATTTAGAACACGACTTAAAGGGAGACAATTACTCAGAAGGGAGGTAATTACTTATGTTAGTTAGTGAGCGCAACATAAAAATCAATAATGCCCCACCGACTTTCTGCTGCCACCGTCACTGCTGAATTATTGATTGTGTTAAGCACCTGCCGTGCTAAGGCCTCTTGTCTGTGCCAAGTCGTAAGACCCTGACATAGAAGAACACAAAATAAGTGTGTCAGCCGAGTGGACGAGTCTATAGGACCCACCGTTACGCATGGAGGAGCATAAATTAAGTGATCAGGTGTCGGCCTAAAGACAGGTTTACTGTTACCTCGTGTCTGTCTGTCTTTTGCTAAGAATAAGTGTGTGGATTTTATGTTAGAAAAATTAATTAACAAAAGCTGTCAAGTTATTACTCAAGTGACTTGTAAGTTCTTAACTCAAGTCATCCTAAGTCATCCTCAAGTTCTTACTCAAGTGACTTGTAAGTTCTTAACTCAAGTCACTTCTAAGTTCCTACTCAAGTCACTTCTAAGTTCTTAACTCAAGTCATCCTAAGTCATCCTCAAGTCATTTTTAAGTTCTTAATCAAGTGACTTATAAGTTGTTAATCAAGTCACCCTCAAGTCATCCAATAAAAAAAAATAAAGTTCTTATTCAAGTCAACTTATAATTACTTATTAAGTTCTTAAATATTATTGCATATGAAATGGATCAAAATGAAGTTTTGTTGTTAGTGGTTTTGGCATGGTTTTTTGTTCAGTTTCTGTATTTAGTGGCACTGATTTTTTTGACGGCTTTGGTTTTTGTTCTCTTTGTTTATATATTTTATAACCGTAATAACCACCCCCAGCAGCAATGACTCCAAAAATCAAAACTTTTTTGATCCCAATATTCCATGGTGACTTTGGCGTTGCGGGATCAACTTGTTCCGGTATAGGCATTGAAACAACTGGCAGTTGCTCTGGCACTTTATTATTAGCTTGTAATTTTAACTTTTTTTGTTTGTTCCACTCTGCTAATTTTTGTCCTGCCGCAACGCGTCCAGGGTGTTTTTTACTGGTCACTTTCTCCACCTGATTCAACGTTTTTCCTGATTCTGCTCTGGCTCGGTCATTTTTAAGGGAAATAAAATCTATATGATTAAAAGTGATTAATCCCATTATTAATGGCGACAATAATGTTCCAAATCTGTAATATAGATCACATCCTAGAGACTCTAATGACTTTGTTAAAACTGGATCCTGACTTAAATCATACATAAAATCTTGTTCAGAATCAACTGGTACAAATCTACCTACTAGTTTAGTGTACAAACTAAGAACGTTTGTCCGACGCTTTTTACCATTCTTGACCCCAGTTGGGCTTCATACCTGTTGTGATACTTTACAATGTCTTGTGGCGACATCTGTTGAATCTGTTCTATGCTGAACTCATTTCCGAGGTACTGTTTTGTTTTTCCCACATGCCGCCAAAGAATACAATCTTTCTTTTTTTGGCATAATAGCTTGGTCATCAACTTGCTCATTTGTAATCATAAGTTCAGGAATGTTTAGGAGATCGTCGCTATTCATGTTTTATTATTAAATATAATTATTTTATTTTTTAAAATGAGCGCCGAAAAAACTATTACCAATCTTGTATACCATTCTGCTGTTATTGGAGGTCTAAGTGTAGGATACACAATGCTTGGTAAAAAACCTATTAAGAATAAAACCAGCAGATCTAGGCAAGCTAGATTTTGAAGACTCAGCAAAACTGATTGCAATTATAGCAGCTTCATTAGCTACGAAAGATTTTCTAGTCAAGCAAGGATAATTCCAGACAGTATAAATATGTAAAATTAAAAAAAACATACTTATAAAAATGGCTTCACTCGTAATGATGATAGGCGGCGCTGTGGTGAATGCGCTTGCTTTTAGCGGAAGTAATTATGCATTTAGTAAACTACGGGATGACAGCGAGAGAAAAAGACATAACAAAGCTATGGAGAAACTAGCTGCAGCACAAGACGCTTATGAAAAGCAGAGAATTGAGCAGTTAGATTTTATTAACGACAAACTGAAAAAAACAGGGACACGCAGCTTACACATTTAAAGATGTTGATCAGGCAATAAAAGAATATTATTTAGTAACAGGCAAACAAATCGAGACATTGCCCCCACCAAAATTTAGTGACTTTTATCAACCATCAGAAAAACAAAAGATGCAAGAAATAGCATTTATTGTCGTTGGCATGACTGTTGTATATTTTGTTGCACATAATATTGGTTGAATAAAAAAATGGACAAAATTTATTATTCGCCAAAAGGATATTGGAAGGGAATCACGGCAATTAAAAAGCTAAGCCAAGCAGCGGGGGTCAGTGAACAAACAGCAAAGGAATGGTTATCTAAACAAGCGATTTGGCAAATTTATTTACCTGCACCTAAACGAATACAGAGACCACACTTTGTGAATATAACGCCAAACGACACCCATCAAATGGACCTTCTATATTTACCCATGATACGATCAGGCGAAAAAGATTTAAGTACGCACTTACAGTCATTGACATAGCTTCAAGATACAAAGATGCTGAACATTAACACAAAAGAGTGCTTCTGCTGTTGCTGTTGCCATACAACTAATATATCAACGAGGCCCCTTAACTTATCCCCGCATGATTCAAGTTGATGACGGAAAAGAATTTAAAGGCCAAGTGAATCAATTATTGTTAAAACATAGAGTCACCATTAAAAGAGGGTATTCCAGGAGTTCACAGATCACAGGCTTTAGTAGAAAACTTTAACAAACAGTTAGCTGAAAGACTGTTCTCCTATCAGTATCACAGAGAGCTTATTGACAATTCTCGAAACACAGATGGGTTAGAAGACTGCCCTCAGTTCTGCGTGCAATGAACAATGAAGAATTTAAAGGGTTAAAACCAGTACAAGCAATCAAGCGAAAAAACAATAAATGTTGCTGAAGAGTCTTCATCATCCAGCAAACTGTTACCAATTGGTTTAAAAGTAAGATATCTTTATTTACCTGGAGAAGCAGAAGGGGACACTCGCATTAGGGCAACAGATCCAGTTTGGAGTGTTGATCCATATGAAATAAAAAAAATTATAAAAATGAACCCTCCTGTGTATTATTTGCGAGAAACTGACACAACAAAACGACCAGCCCCTCAAAGATCTTTTGTGAAGGAAGAACTGCAGATAATCCCACCAGACACAGTTCCGCTTAATTAATTTATGTAAATATATTTGAGTTTAAAATGGAAGCTCATAAAGAAGAAATACAGAAAGAAATAATAATGATAAAGAAAGAGTCCTCAGAATTAATAGGACAATTATTCGATTATAATCGTGCTATTTTTGAAATATTAAATAAGACTGCTCATCACATGAAATTTCAGCCAGACATTTACATAAAACTCAAAACTCCAAATTTTGATTTTCAGTTATGGGAAAAAAGATATATTTGAAGTGATAAAAAAAATTCGAGTAGATTTAGCAAAGCTGAGTAGCAATATGAATGAACTGGATGAAGATCTAATTTTGCTTATAGATAAAAAGTTGAGGAAAAATATAAACTCGAACGTGAAGATGACCCCTAAATTATACTGTTCTCCAGTGCCCAATTGCATACGAAAACTCTGGATTAACAAATACTCGCTTTGTGTTAGTTCTGTCAAGCGACTTTTTTGTTACAACTGTTGTGTTGATCTGATGTAGATTAGATCTTAGTTTTACGTTGTCATGATAAAAAGTCTTTTCATTGAACAATGCTTCTTTGTAGTTGTCATGTGATATGTTTGACTGCACAACACTGCGTGATATTCCCTTTGCTTTTTTAATAGTGCTACTTTGACACGAAAGACTGTACATTTTTATCTTAAACCAATAAACTCCTTAATCACCACTCCAGATAATTCATCCTTCATCTTTCCTAAAACCTTCTTATTAACAGTTGAATGTAAAGGGCTGTCTTTAGGATAATCAGATGTGTCATACCATCCTGCACGCCCTTTAGCTACTTCTGATTCCATGTCTTTGTAGAAGTCTTCAGTAGGAATGTCTAGAATAAAGGAATCTGTATCTGTGTAAAGTACTCTGGACTCTGGATATAAGGGTTTAAAGTAGTCATAAAGAAATTCTAACATCAAAAGCTTTGATAACTCTAAAACAGTAAACCCAATAAAAACAGGTTTGTCCAATTTGACTTTTTTTTTTTTTTCATCATTAAGCCAAAAAGCTGATCATGAAATCTTCTAAAGTCCTGATAATTAGGTTTTGAAGTCAACTTAATCGCTTCGTTCTCTCTGGTGACCAATCTGACATCTTTGCGTTTGTGTGGATTTTCCATAGTTTTTCCAAAACAGCTGTTGTTCATCAACTTGAAAAAGTCTTTTTCTGAAGCATCTATGGATTTAGTTCTGAGATCAGTGTTCTTCATTATGTATGGTTTCATGAACTGTTCTTGATCAAAAGCAAATACGATGAACTGCTGTTAGTTTTAAACCATGTCTTAAATAAAATTGGAGAAGTCTGTAATGACAGACATAATTTTTTTTGCCTCGAAGATTAGGCACAAGTTTAGGTTGTTCTGTTTTTGAAACCTTTAGACTTTCTGCCGCTAATGGATAGTCATTATGAAGGTCATGGAGTTCATGAGGATATTCTAAGTCAACTTCTAGAATAAAACCTCTTTTACGATCAGCTGTAAGACCATTCAGTTGTTTCTAAAAACGTTTTGAATGTTTTTTACATCTACTGTGTGCATTTTAAGTTGCGTAATGGAAGTGATTGACTCATAGCCAACCATACAGATTATTTGCATCTAATACATAAGATAGTTAGACTTCTTACTTGGGATCATAGTTGTCTAAGTATTTGTTGTTTGCTTTACAGTAATGGTGCGACGCCATACTAATTCCTCCACGTAATCCATTTTCAATCATTTGAAGCATTGGTAGGTCAGACAAGAGGTCAATCTGTACTCCAGTAAATTTTAAGAAAGCATCCCAACTCATTCCAGGTGCAGAAATATAATGCGCAGGATCTAGACTGTAATGTTTCATGCAGGTCTTTCTATAATTTTCAAAAACGTCCGCCAACAAACAGGTATCAGCCAATAAATAGGCATCGTGATAGTCTCCCATTGTTTGGCAATCTAACTTCTGCCATGCTTCTTGAGCATGCTGATAGTCAGAGTCGCTGATGTCCTTTCCTCTAAGACTGGAAAAGAACGCACCTTTAGGAGGAAGTGTGTCTTCGCCAAACCTTTCCCAACTGTTCATGTACTCATAAGGGTAAACGCCCTTTCTAACGAGGGTTGGGTCAAAATATTCTTCTGTTATTGGGCAGGACTTAAGGATCCCGCCAATGACTCTAATGACCCCATTAGGTGTTGCATAGAGTCATAAAAAGACAAGTTATTTAAAGTGAAAACACATGTACTTTTCTGATGACTGAGCAATGCATTTTGCCCTGAAGTCGCTTGTCACTGCCTGCATATAAGATGAGAGTCGTAACCTCTCAAGTTGTGAAAGAATATAGGCAGCTTCCAAGTCTTTGGCTCAAACTTTAGTTGAAGATTGCATTTACTATGTGCTGCTCCTCTGAACTTTCCACTAATGTGATCATGGTCCCTGACGGGAGCATCTGTTAGCTCTAAACCGCAAATCCAACAATGAGTGGCTGAGTCATATTGTTGCTGGTCTTCAGGGGTCATCACAATGTCGGATAAGTTTAGATTATTAGAACAGTCATTACGCACTTGCTGCATACGTTTTAAGAAGTTTTCTGCAGCACGAGGTCCCCTATATAACTCTGGCTCCGAATGGACACCATCTGACCTGACAACGACAAAAGCGTATGAACAAATCTGATGATTGCTAACTAAGACTGTTTTTGGTAAATTATTTGGTCCCTCATAAGGAACAATAAGCGACTCAAAATCAGCATAAACAACATACGGACTCATTTGTAATTTTTTCCAGTTCTCAAAACAAACCTTGCTGCCTTCTCTCGGTGTAATTAGTTCTGTATTACAGTCAACTGGGCTAATACAATGTTTTATATGTTCACTTGCAGCTTGAACAGATGGAATTCTTGTTAAACATTTTCTACAAAATTCTTGTTTGTTATGATTTTTTGTAGTATGATTCAATAGTCTACTCATTGTGCGTATCAACGTGTAATGGTGATGCATTAGGAGTAAGTCCACATGATTTTTGTCTGGATCCCCAATTGTTGGACTGTTCTTCGACACTCTGATGGGCAAAAGATTGGTTTCCTCAGACCATGTGTATACGTTAACAGTTATTGGGGGATTCTGTTCTTCAAACTGATCAATTTTATCTAAGCTAACAGGAAAAAATATTCCGTCAAAACTAAGGGAATTAATATAAGGTCATATTTAGACACTCTCTCTGCATTTTTAGCAACGGGATGCAGCCTCGCAAGAACACACCACATAAAACATTTGTCATCTGAATTCTTTATGTTTAAAACTGCTCTTTTTGCAACTAATGCTGGAGGTAGTGGAATGTAAGACTTACCTACAATCGGTGCGTATTTGGTCTGTTTTAATCTGATCTGTAAGACTTCACCCTCTGCCCAACCAGAGCCTCTCATTTTAGCTTCTTCAGCGGCTACATCAAACTGTGTAAGCAGTTGGTCTGCCCAACCGGGTGTTAAGTCATTATAGGAAAGAATAGTCTGCTGTTTAGTTGAAACCCAGACTTCCAGATTTTCGCCATTAATAGTTATATAGTCGATTAAAACAGCTAACCTTACTTTAACTGGTGGGTCTATTGTTAGTTTAGTTGGGACTTGTGAAATAGCATGCGCAACGCTTACCCGTACGTTTGTTGGATCAATAACTTCTAAATTAGCATCATCAAAAACATTTGACAAATCCTCTAAATATTTCATCTAACCAAGCGTCAGGACTTTCATAAATCTTAGCCATGTTGAGTTTCTTTTCTAACTCAAAATATTTATTTAAATTAAAAAAAATATTTAGTCAGAATCAATATCAACGGTCTTTTTGTGCTTGGACTCATAAACTAAAGTATAAACACCTTTTGGCGTTTGTTAATGTGAGCTGTTTAGAACAGAGTTTAATGTCTCGTTTACTTTTTTTAAACATTCTTTTCTTATCTGATCGTTGTCTGTTTGATGAGAAAAAGTTGCCCGCGCCTTTTTCTGAAGATCAAACTTTTGTCTTTTGTAGTCATCAAAATCAGCCTGTAAGCGACTAAATTCTTCATCCGTGATTTGCGAATCGACGAGCGCGCTTTATTTATTATCAGTCTGAACGAACTAAGTTTAGCCGTTATAAGTTGAACCATAGCTGTGTGCTTTTGGAGTTTAGCTTTTATTTTTTTACTGGCTGCACCTACAGCTAATGAACAAAGACCAAAAGTTAATGATACGCCGCCTAGAGGTAAAGCTGCAGGCGCGCCTACACCTGTTGCTAAGAGACCTACACTTGCTCTGCTGATATAGCACTAATAGACGATGCTCCAGTATTAACATATGTAACAGCATTAAAGGCGGCAGAATACCTTCGTTTGGTTTTGCTGTATTTTGAAAAGTCTTGCTCTAGGTTATGTTGCATCTGTGTAATGTTTGTTAATCTGAATGTGTTTTTATGTCAGGGTTTCTACAGCAGCAGGGTTGTCACCTATCTCTTCTTTGGGCACTTTTTGAAAAAACCTGAACGGACATGCTTTTTTAAAAAAAAAAAATTAATATACAATATCTTTTAATCTGTTGTCGTGAATATTCAGCTGTGCATCATATATTAAAAACAAATATACATAACTGGTTTATCACCTCTCTTTTTCTTTATCAATTTGAATGGTTATTCCATCTTTAACAGTTCTTCCGCTTCCATGCAACTGATTATCTTCTGTCGTCCTTAGGTCAATCCATAAACCGTATTTCGTTGTTAAATAATCATTAAGTCTAACATTATGAAGGTGTAGATCTTTACATACAAGGTCAGCGGTTGGATGTCTATGCCTCCCACCTCCAAACATTTTTCTTATTTCATCAAAATGCTGATAAGGTTTAAGCCCGCTAGCGTATATTTGGTTAGGGCTATACCTCAATCGAACATTGTACTTTCGTTATTTTAGGATTAAAAAACTTTTCAGTTTGTCTTTTGTATGGTTCTTCATCTTCACACAGCAATAAAATACCTTTAAGTGATCTTGCTGTGGCACTAAAACTAAAATTCCATATAGTGTCTACCTTGCTTCTAGTATATTTAGATGATGAATCACTCTATCGTAATATATTGCTAATTTTGATTGGTATTGTTGCTCAATCAGCCTTGCTAAGCTAGGGTTGCTAACAATGTCAAACTCTAACGAGATGTCAGAAATGCTGTATTTTGCTTCGGTGTCTTCTGATCTAATAACGCGTCTGTATTCATTAAAAGTTAGTTCGTATGACAATCTGTCTTTTAATGCTCCTTGAAAGTATGGTGCATGCGCACTTAACAACTCAAAATCCAAGGGTATAGAAAATCGATTTCCATACGCAAAACTTACAGCTTTGGCCTTGTTATTACTGTCTTTAGCATCTTCAGCCGCCTACTCTATGTTTTAGATCATCATCATTTTGGATTCCTTGAAACGCA
Organism: Conus betulinus; assembly: GCA_016801955.1. Lineage (NCBI taxonomy): Eukaryota > Metazoa > Mollusca > Gastropoda > Neogastropoda > Conidae > Conus > Conus betulinus. The sequence continues at coordinate 222,972 of JADBJO010003288.1, forward strand.
AGATCCGCCCTTTCATTTGCGGTTAGCCATAGATCAGAATAGATGAAAAATATGTCTGCATTATGTAAAGAAAATACTTCTTGGCCCTCAAGTTTAACGGAAACTTTCTTAACAATTGCCCGCCCCAGATTATCAACTACTGACCTGTTTGGGTCTGTTTCTGATTCAAGTTCTATTTTGAAAGTAAGTCGCGCAGAGCCAGGTACAATAACTTCATCTGCTCCCAGGTCTGGAAATTTAACGGTAAGAATTTGATCTGAATCAATAGTAGATGGATTATTAGGAACAATAACATTTTGTTTATTTCCCTTCACACCTAAGGGCTCTTTCAGTCTTCTGTGCGGGTCAAGAATTGAACCATATGCTTGTGACATTTTTTTATAAAACAAAAATAAAAAGCTAAAAAAAAATATGGCAGAATTGAAGATGAAGATTATGATGTTTTTGATCCTGGAGACGACATGAGTGAGACGACTCCTTTAGTTCAAGGCCACTCATTGCGGCATGAATTAACATTAGATAAGGTCAAATCATTATACCAAAGTTTGGATCAAGAACCACCTGTTTTTACTGACCCTAATGATTTTGAAACAAAAAATAACCATTTGTTTTTCAAAAAATGATCAAGGACAACTTGTGCAGCTTACAACTAAACCAAACCCATCAAAGTTTTTAGGTAAGAGTACAATTAGACAAAGGCTCACTGTGAGCGAACAAAATCGCCTTGGTATTGCTAAACCAAAATTAGGCGCTGAGCAGTGGCTAAACTTCAAAACACACTACGAGAACTCCCAACAGATAACCAAATACAAGACATGGAACTTAAAGATTTAAATCAATCAGCAGACGAAGTAATACAAGCAATAGAAGCAGAAACAGTTTTTCAGAAGAAACAGCTTTAAAAACTATACATGATCCACCACTACCCATGCGAGAAATAGAGGCCCTTGATCATACTTTGAGAAGCATCAGAGGTGAATTAACAAACAATTTAGCAAAATTGGGTGAACTAGATGAGCATATAAAAAGAGAAAAGAAAAGCTCGTTGAGGCTGACGACGCCAACTTAGGACATGATATTAAAAAAAGAATAACACAAAGACTAAAAGATCTTGAACTAGAGAGATCATCAAGACTAGAAGTGTTGTCTACTAACCGTGAACAATTACGAACACAAGTGAACAGAATAAGAGAAACTATCCAAAGAATTTTATATGAAGACACGACGCTAGCAGAACGAATACGAACATTGTTTAGAGAGCAAGGAGTTACATTGGCAAGCGTTATAACAGCCTTAGGATTTGCAATAAGTACACTGGTGTTGGCTATTACAGGTGGTGGTGGTGGGCAAGGGTCAGTTCATCCCCTCCATCACCACCTGACAAATCATGGGTAAAAAAACAACTCGATCATCTTGCAGGTTTATTAAAAAAATTAGCTGGTAAGGCCATAGACTCTTTACCAGGCATATTAGGGAGTATCGTTAGCTGGCTTTTGTCTACTGCAGGCAAAGTAGTTGGCTTTATGCTGACCACTTATGGACATTAGTTCTCTTAATAGTTGGGTTACTTTTTAGTAAAATAAAGACTAAGTAATCCTAAGCCAGTTAATCCAAAAACAAGTGCTGTCTTTTCATATTCATGATCATCATTTTTTTCGATTTCATGGACTTCGTGGACTTCGTGAACTTCGTGAACTTTGTGATCTTTGTGATCTTTGGGTTGTGGATGACTTATTGTTATTGCTGGCTTAGAATTTATGTCGTTTTTCCCGATCTTTTGTTCATCACCTGCCACAAGAATTTCATTATTATAGTTTATTATTGTTCCTATCTGAAGCTTGAGGTCAGAAGGCAGCATGTATAGACCAGTGCCAACAGAAAAGTCTACTTTCGATCTTGCGTATTGTAAAACATTTGGTACCTTTTAATACTTGAAGGTAAATCAACTGCAGAATATAATGGCGTCCTCTAAATTTGCTAAGTACTGTTTTTGTGCGTCAAAGCCAGTAGAAGGATTAACTATGTTAGATTTCGTTTGTGCTTGCGAACCTAACAAACACCAAACATAAGTACGAATAGAGTCGTTTATTCGTTCTACTCCTGCTCTGGTTAGCCCCTTAGATGTATCTAAAATAAATGTTGTCCACGCTGTTTTATGTTCTTGCTCTATGGACCCGAGGCGAACAGCTGTACCTGAAGAGAAAGATGTGTAAGCAGGATTCCAGTCATATTTATACTTTCTGTGCACGCCCCAATAATAAAGAGTGCCTAAACCATGATTAAGATCCAACTTTTGTCTAAAGTCTGTCCTAACATTAACATTGAATTCGTTACAGATCCTTTCAAAAGCCTTCATATCTATTCTGTTGCTGAATGGATTAAATGGTTTGTCATTTGGTAATGGCGCTTGCAGTTCAGTTAAAATACGTCTAAAGGTGTAATAGAAATGAAATCTATACACTGACCTCACCAAAAGGATCAGGATGATTTAAATGATCAGCATACGACACTCCACACCCAGTTGAAGCACAAAAACACAGCAAAGTTTAACTGGTTCTGATAAAACTGCATCGGATGACTGAACCATACTTTCGGGATGTTGTCGTTTTTAATAGGAGGGTTAAGATATTTGTTCAATGGAGTACTAACCTTTACTTGAAAGGCGTCAGACTGAGTCACAGAAATGTCAAGAGTATCAGTTGTTATATTTTTAAGATTGTAGTGCGGCCCAACAGAATATTTTGCATCAGCATATTTAAATGGATTCATTTTTATATTGTTTTAAAAATGTTTGTAACATAACAACTCAAGACAGTCCTTCATTTTTAAAGTATGCTATTGAAAACGAATGCGGAACCAAAAGGGTTGCACTCCATGAAATTTTTTATAAAGTCTTATGGTTTAATATAAGTGAATCCAAGGAGAATAATACGGTTCTAAAAGTTGACAATAGAGGAGACACAGCTAGCCGGTTTAACTATACCTGATGGTTATTACGGGTTTTGCTCGCTAAAAGAAGCATTGAGTAACTTCAACATTACTCTCAAACTTAACAATGCAAATCTAAAAACAATGTTAACATTTAAACCTGAAGAAGAACAAGTGCATTACATTTTTGATGTAGAGCTAGCTAAAATGTTAGGCTTTGCAACTGACAATCATAGATTTAGAGTTACACAAAACAAAACTACTTATGAGGGAGAAAATCCGCTCGATCTCGCATTACATTCATTACTATATATTCATTTAGATGAGCTGAGTACTGATGAAAAACTTATATGATGGAATGCCCTCAACTGTTTTAAGAGCTCTTCCATCAGGAAAAGCTGCATATTGCGATTATGAAATTATACAATTCCCTAATTTACAGTTAAAAAAATTAGCTTGTGGGAGGGTTGAATCATTTAATATAAAAATCACAGATAAAACAGGAAAAGTCGTAAAAAATGTGATAACCTACATATTGTCTTAGAAATAAAATAATGATTTGTAATAAAAAATAATGTCGCGTGGGACCAGAAGAACCGGGGGTTACATTAGCGCCAGTGAGGTGTATAACGTTAGAATTAAAAGACCTTGCCGACACTGAGGACTTTGAACAGAACGGTGAAATAAACACTTTGTATGGTTTTGAGTACACCAAAGATGGTTATTATAAACGCAAAGAGGTTAGCGACAACAAAAGGTTTCCTAGACTAGAACAACTGCGTAATGTAGAAGCAGACAGTGTAGGTCAGTATGAATATAAAATAGTTCGAAAAACTGACAACAAATGGCACATAGAACCACAAGTAGAATGGGACATAAAATTTGAATTCATAAGTCCATTTACATTCTTTGACCATCAAAAAAGTTTCAGAAAAGCACTCAACTCTGGTCCTTTACATGTAAGTCTTATGCCAGAGGACAATAGTCGGAGAGAGATCGGAATAAAGCCTTTGGAAAACAAACAGTACATCCTCCACAGAAAAGAATCAGTTACAAAGGAAGCTTCTACAAAATTACAATTCTTTCCACGAATGAAATTAGAAGAAACGTTCACAATAATATTTGAAATTTCTGTCTTAAAAGATGAGAAGAGTGATGGAGTTGTGGGCGTCAGTGACAATCTTATGAAAGCAATTCTTATTAGCTGGCAAAACTTAGACGTTGAAAGACTTAAAGTTACTGTTGTTGTTCTTTACGACGGTGAGATATGAAGGTTATAACAACTAGCGCGATAAAATCAATATTAGTCTAAATAGAAACAATCTGACTGAACTGAATTGGATTAATATTACACATTTAGATCTTATAGGATTTTATTATACTGAACAAGTTTTTAACAGATAGTATGATACAGATAATAACTGGATTAGATTAAACTCTGTTATAAAACTATGGAGCAGTTAAACTTTATGACAAAAAAACCTCATTGTTCATTGATTTGCGGGCAAACTGGTTGTGGAAAAACAATATTTGTTCTTGACCTATTACAAACAGTTTATCGTTGTAACTTTGAACATATAGTAATTTTTTTGCCCAACCAT
>JADBJO010003288.1:232500-254231 GCA_016801955.1 Conus betulinus
TAAAACAACAAATGAAAGAAACGAAATCATGATCTGCAAGTTTGGACCATAAACCGTTCGCCTTCCATGTAAGAAACCAAAAGAGTTGTCTTGCCTTCGAAACATTTCCATTCATCACGTGCACGCTGTCACTCGATCGCTCACTCACACAGACCCGGTCACTACAAACTAGGGTGAATACAAAAAACGGTGTAACGATCCATTTTAACTCCCCTCCACTTTTTTTTTTTTTACTCCCCGGGAGTTAGAATTAGCACGTGCCAATTTTAACTCCCTGGGAGTTAAAACAAACCACGCCAGAATGACTCCCCCCTTCCCCCCTGTTTTAAATTAACTCCCCCCACCCAAAACATTCAGTTTTATGTGTTAGTCACGATATGAGAAATAAACATTTAATATACCCCCCCTCCCTCCCTCTCTCTCTCTCTCTGCCTGTCTGTCGCCCCCCCCCCCCCCCCCCCACTTCTTTCAGTCTCTCGCTCACTCTCTCTCTCACTCTCCTTGCTTGCTTGTCTGTCTGCCTTTTTGCTTGTCTGTTTTGTTTGTCTCTCTTAATCTCTCTCCCTCTCTCTTTGCTTGTCTGTCTGTCTGTCTATTTGTTTATCTATCTCAGTGTCACTGTCTCTAGTGTCTCTCCCCCCCCCCCCCACCCCCTCTGTTTTTCTTTCTTTTTTCTTACCCCCCCTTCTCTCTCTCTCTGTTTCTCTCTCTCTCCCGTTCTCCCTCTCTCCCTGCCTCTCTCTCTCTCTGCATGCTTCTAGTCAGCTTTGTTTACTATTATTAGTGTTTATCAAAGACAGATTGGAACGACAGGCTTTTATGTTAGCCTAAGATCTTTCTCCTTGTCGAGTGAAGTTTTCAAGTGTCATGTGTCAAGTGACTCTCTGCAGTGTGTGCGTGTGTGTGTGTGTGTGTGTGTGTGTGTGTGTGTGTGGAGAGGGGGGGGGGGGGGGGGGGCAGTCCTAGCATAAGGCCCCGGGAGTCAATCTGGATCAACAGTTCTTGATCGAAAGTAACTCCCTGGGAGTTAGTTTAGGCACGTGCGTAGTTAACTCTACCGCTGGATTGACTCCCGGGGAGTTAAAAAATAGAAGGGGGGGGGGGGGGGGGGGGGGGGGGGGGGGGGGGGGGGAGTCATTCTGGCCTTATGCCAGGATTGCCCCCCCCCCCACACACACACACACACACACACATACGCACACACTCACACATACACACACTGCAGAGAGACACTTTGACACATGACACTTGAAAACTTTATTTGACAAGGAGAAAGATCTTAGGCTAACATAAAAGCCTATTAATCCAATCTGTCTTTGATAAACACTACATTTTGTTGGCGGTGTGCTATCACTAACATTTAAAATTTGTTTAGATTTCCGCCTGCAGTCGCTCACTTTGCATCTAGGTCTTGTTTCAAATATCTCCATCTTGTTTCAAATATCTCCAAGGCTGGTAACAAACGAAAAAAAGGCGACTTCGACAATGAACACCCGACATCACACTATGTCGTGAAATACAAGGTACGCATATCATCAAGAAGAAACAAATATTACAATAACAACAAAAACATGAAACGATTTATACTCTCTCTCTCTCCTTCTCTGTCTCTCTCTCTCTCTCTCACAAACACACACACACACACTCACACGCACACACACACACACACACACACACACACACACACACACTTAAACACACACACATACACACACGCGCGGCGCGCGCCCACACACTCACACAAGACCCCGTGCAAATCTGCTGACAAGATTAAAAACAATGTTACTAAATTAAGCGACAGCCGAACACGTGGAGGAAGACAGAGTGAAGTCACTGACCCTATATTCCGTAACGTCCGGCTCGTTGAATTGCAGCAGCCACGTCTTAAGGTCGATGGTATAGCCCAAACTTCTTCGAACTGTGGCAGCTCTAGGTCGTTTAGATGAGACTGCCCCTGACTCTGCATTGAGGAAAAACCAAAGGAGTTGCAGTTCTTGACCGGTCCTCTGGATATTTCTTCTTATCTAGTTGTCATGACTGGGAAGTATGAGAGACACGCATGTTCCTATCTGCAATATTGTGTGATTCTGGTCCACTATATTTGATTTCTTGCCACACTACCACAGTTCGTATTGGCACTGTGAGTTTCAACCTTAGTGACAATTGTATTTCTAGCCAAACCATGATTACTAGGTGATATCTACTGATGCCTTCAGTTCTTTTTATCTGCTCCATGCAAACAAGAGACGACATTTACTTGTTTGACCCAGAAAGCTTTCCCCAAATGTTAACTAACATCACGCACATGTATTACAAATATGAGAGTAAAGAGCAATCGATTATACCGGCAAAGGACAAGAGGTATGAAGAACACTAAATAGCAATCGATTTTAATCACATTCGAGAAGAATGGGCATGGAATGAGAACAAAGACCAACATGACATTGATAAAACAACGATACGTGTACGGGCACCTCAAACTCAGTCGATCCTTCATCCATGCCGGAATACATGTAGTAATGAAGAAACCAAAAACAGTATCTCAAATACTACTTCGAAAGAGATAGGATTCAAGAGCAATTGATTTTGATCACATCTGGAAAGACTGGAATTCCCATGAGAAGAAATAGGGCAGGGGTTTTATGTGCTTTTATATTCAAAAGAATATAATAACACATACAATTTGAAATGAACAATAGACAAAAACATAAGCCTATGTAAGGCTTACCTTTGGTTTCTCCTGCTCTTTCGGCATTTCTATGACAACGTCTGCTGCCGGTGATACTGCGTCTCTGATATCTGAAGCATCGCACATGCACACTACAGGATCTGCTTCACACAAAGCACAAGAAGTCTGCTATACACCACAGACTGCATGGAACATACGATGTGGCCGCTGCATTTCATGCACTTCTCGAGTTTTCTTTGTCCTCAACACCACAAGATAACCTGGCTTCTGTTTTTGTTTAACAGTTCATAAAACAAGTACCATTAAAAAAAATTTAAACATTGTTGTACACACTTTTACAGTTCAAGAAACACACCAGTAAACACACATGCATTAATGCACTCAACTTTTCAGAAAATGATAACAGAAATAATACGAAAAACCATGTAACATGCTGAACCGATATATTCGATGAAAATAGAAACACACGCACAAATACACACAAACGCGCGCGCGCAACACACACACACACACACACACACACACACACACACACACACACACACACACACACACACACACAAGTGCACATAATCCCGTTTTCTCAGCAGTCCAATCGAACCTAAGCTAAGGGATTATTGAAGTGAAACATGGTTCAAAACAGGAGTTTAAACTTGATCCTTTTGACCATGAATTCACATTAACTTAAAAAAATAAGAATACCTTTTCCCATATATTCATTTGTGTTTTCACGCATTCAATCAAATTCCACACGATCAATGAAATAACAGAGAACGATAGGAAAGCCTGTTCTTATGTAAATCAATTCCATGAATTACAGACATGTAATCCTCTAAGGAATATCTATTCCTGGTACAGGCTTGTAGGACCGGGCGAGCATTCTGGAGAATTCACTGGTAATGTAGAATGTTGCCAGCAAAATCATCCAGACAAACTCTGTACTTGTACTTACTTATATCTTATTTTACTCCAAATAAAATCTATGACAGTGCTGACAATTTTCATTCAGAACTTGTTGTAGTTAAACCCAAAACTGGTGGAAAAATTGGCTATTGTGCGACATGTGCAGTATTTTTTGTTTATTGAAGTTACAAAAACAACAGGTTGGAGCATCGCGTATTTCACAAACATACAATTTTTTTTTTTTTTAGCGGAGTCTGATGCCTGGATATATCATACAAAATGTTTGTTAAAAAGGTGACCAGTATCATTAAACTAGCTGTTTTACAAAGAAAAGTTTACGATTACACCATTCCCGTAAGTAAATCATTATCATTTCTTAATACATTTTGATTATATTGTATGCATTCTGCTTCGAAATCATGAATAGTATTTGGATGACATTTCTTAAAAAAGCTTCTGATAATACTTTATAACAAGATTCCAGAACAGATTCTTATTATGTGAAATGAGGAAATTTGCGTATTCAGCATCATTTTTCGTTTTGTATGTCTAGCTACATGTTAATTGTTAATTATCTCCACTCAGATTGAACGAGCAGACCTCATTCCAACTTATTTTCATAGACGATGAAAATGACCGGGTATCAACCATTCTTAACCACGTTTAGTTATTAACCATGTTAAGTTACTACAGAATTTTAAATTTTGCTTTGTTCCTTGTTCCATAAAAATGAGGATAGCTCTTTCTCCGAATAATTAAAAAATCATCCAGAGGTTTACCTAAATTAATTAAGAGACGAACGACATTTAAAAACACTAGGGTTTTTTTATCACTGTAATTTTTCCAAATGTAATTACTCATCTTTTAGTCCCATTGGTTAAGTTCCGTTTTGTTTGACTTACTTTGTTTTAAAATTTAAGTTTTACCATGTTTTTGATGTTGGCAGAAAATTTTATTTCTAATACTTTGAAAACTCTAGAACCCCAGATAAAATTGTTACCTTTCATAGATCTGATTTTGCGTTTTTTTTCTACTTCCAACCCAGTCTGTATCTTGTCAACATTTGTTTTCATCACAGAAAACTTAGCAAATTTCGTTAGAACAGAAACAGTTTCAGCAAAAGATCTCTGACTGCCGTCTTAGCACAATGACATGTCCTCAGCAAACTGAGATAATAACTTTTCGTTTTCTTTTTTTTTTAATACCTCTTACGTGCCTGTTTTTACGAAGTTTTTACGAATCATGAACAAAAGTATTTGAGCACACATCTGATGTACATGTGGCGAGGACGGGTCACCTTGCCTCACACCCGTCTTTATCGGAAACCAAGAAGTGTATCGTCCAGTTACAGAGACAGATATTGTTAACATTAAAATTGTGTTTTGACCCATTTTATTAAGTCAGGCCCAAAACAATTTTGCAAGAATGACCAGGATACACTATGAAAAGCGTTTTTCAAATCGATCCGCGAAAAACTCCAGAAATATTTTTTTCCCAGCATACAAAAGTGTGTCACAAACCAATCTTACATTTTCAACTATGCAATGATCCTTTTAAACCCCGTTTTGATTTTTCATGATAAGATTTGATAAAACACCTTTCAACCTAACAGCTACACAGGCAGACGCAATCTTGTACATGTTGTGTCGATGAGAGAGATAGGACGCTATTTTTTTTTCTGAAACGCCTAGGCTTGCCTTCTTAGGGCATACATGTGATAATTATCTTCTTTGAGAAAGAGATAACTGTCCTGCCTGGATCTTTCATCATTGACTTGCGTGGAATCCTTCGTTAACAGAGCAGTCAAGAAAGATACCAAAATCCACAAAGAAAAAAAAAACTTGAAAAATCATACAACAAAACCCTCAGGACCCGACTCGTACCAGTTTCCAATTTGCTTTAATGGGGTAACAGCTTCCAAATGTGCTATTGCTGAGGAAAGTCATTAGGAATAACCACATCAGCTACATCTCTAAACTTATATAGTTTTTTTCCTAATATCATTTACTTTTGTTCAATAGATCTTTCTGTTCTGTAATAACATTACAATTCTTTCCTTCTAAAAATGAAAGCGATTTCTCCAAAACGCTTCTGTTTTCTGACTTACAGAAACACTTATTCATCTTCTTTCTTTTGTTCAACAACACCCAGCCTTATACTGTACAGCTATACCTTGAAATCTGGACTCTCTTTTAACTGGATATTTGACTATTCTAAAGTATATCTTAAAGTATTGATTTTATGTTCTTGCAGATCTTTTTCAGTTCAAGCTCACTTTCCTGCTGTTTTTTTTTCCTCTTGTAAGTGACATAAGATAAAACTTCCCTCTAATTTAAAATAGAAGAGTTTTTAAGAACAGTGTTGTCCTCAGTCTAAAATACCAGGACACTACTACTTAATAGTGTCCTGGTATTATTAATATCATTGATATTGTAGATTGGAACGGCATATTGTTTCTTCACATTTATGATAATTTTTTTGTCTTGATGTCTTAGATATAGTTCTTGTCTTCTAATAAACTATTGTTGAATTTCCAGAATGGTCGGCCAGGTTTAAAAACATCTTTTTCTAAAAGGTAATGTAACTAATGAAAGATAAGATCCTTATCCTGGTTCAGCTGTAGCACCGTTTACTTCGTTTATCAAATTTTCTGTGACTAAGAAACAGTCTAGGCTTGACGGTTTAACTGAATTTAATTTAAGCCACGTATAAATTCATTTATCTGGATAGATTTCTATCAGAATATTGAAAAGATCATACTATGTTATGATACTGGTGATTTTTCTCCGAATGCTAGGGTTTTCACAGTAGCACTGTTTCTTGCATGTATTCGCATATTTAAAACACAGTTCCAATCACCAACTAATATAAAAATTGTCATTATCAAGGTCTTTCATTTGCTCACAAATTTTTAGCGAAGAATCCTGCATTACTACCCTATCAAGTCCATATAAACTGACCAGGGTAAACTCCTTTTTCAAAATTAACTAAGTTCATCAGGATGTAACAACATCAGGATCCTTTATGACATGAAAAATCTTACATTCAAAATTATTACTGAATAATATTGCACACCACTTGTGTTACCCTTGGCACAAAGCCCAAACATTATACCCCCAGCTAGCTCGAATGCAGTTTTTGAGACTTAGCAGGCACGTGCGTCTCTCGTAAACACAGAATTTGGGCATCCTTTTACATAGGAACTAAAAAAAATGTCTGTCCTGTCTTCAGGATTATTTAAAGCCATTACAATTATAGGTTAAGATTTTAAACGAGTTGCTCACACACACACTCACACACACACACACACACACACGCACACACACACACGCACGCACGCACACATGCACAATTTTCTTTTTATATAATACATTGTTGATATTAGGCAGGGACAAAGAAAACAAGCATGTTGTTACAAGTCCAGATTCTACCTCAGGTAATCTGAAGTTTATTCCAGACAGACTAACTATGAATTGCTGGTCTTGCATCATAGGAATGTTTGTAATTGTTTCAACTATTTGGATTTCATGTAATGAACCTTGTTCACCAAAACTATATACAAACATTAATTAGAATCGTGCACCTAATATGGACAAAAAATAAACGAAACACAAAGGACACTTGACATGACACTAAGAGAGAGAGAGAGAGAGAGAGAGAGAGAGAGAGAGAGAGAGAGAGAGAGAGAGAGAGAGATTCCCTCCCTTGTATTATTATTTTTCCAAGAGTCAAGAATAGGCACACACCAAGACTTCTTGCGATCCTGCCCCAAGAGAAAAACAATAAAGCATCCGATTAGGGCACAAAAAGTGTTCAATAGACACAAAGATTGCGGGTACATAAACTGGAAAGGCGATGGGGAGCGACTTGAGGTGAAGGGGCGATTGAAGAACGAGAAAGAAGGTGATAATAATAACGATGACAACAATAATGATGATTTTTATCCATGGCATTTAATCTTACATAAGCCCTAAGCGCATACAAACGCAGAGAAGGTTAAGGAAAACGTAAATGAAACCAATAAGAAGATACATGTTGCAATAAGTACCAAGACCCTACAAACAAGAGTCCTTATTGACACACACTCACAAGTCGCAGAATTGATTTGATGGGGACGGAAAGGGGGAAGAAAGAACTGCTATTGATAGGCGAAGAGGGTTGTTTTTAAGAGATGTCTTGAAGGAAGACAGAGAGTTTGAAGTACGCAAAGATATTTGAGTTTATTCAAGAAACCGGACCCTGAAAAGAAATTGAGCGATCGCCATAGGTTTTACTTCGAAAACGAGGGATATTGAGCTGATTGTTGTCGGTAGAAGAACGCAACTGCCTAGAAGAAACATAGGGATGAAGGAGATCAGAAAGGTAGGAAGGAGCTAAGCCATTCAAAGTTTTAAATCAGAGTAAGGGCAGTTTGCCATCTTTTTGTTTTTCGACCGGCAGCCAGTGAAGAGAAAGAAGTAAAGGAGTGACATGAGATCTGGGTTGTCTAAGAATCAAACGAGCAGCATTGTTTTGTGCTTTCTGGAGACGACTGAGAAGATTCTGGGGACAGCCAGCACGGAGAGAATTACAGTGTCTTGATAGAATGAAGGCAGGAACAAGGGTTTTTGTGGCATTCAAGAGAGAGATGTCGCACAGAACCAATGTGGCGAAGCTCATAGTAACAGATGCGGCACTCTGTGGAAACATGATGCTGGAAGGGAAGTGCAAAGTCATGGGTAACACACCTAATTCCGTGCAGATGAAGATGTCTGAATACGGCAATTTTCCAATTTGATAGAGTTTGGGATACAGTCAGATGAAAGGTCTTCTGGGTGCAAAGAAGATCATTTCAGTTTTTTCATTGTTGAGCTGACTTTTTTAACTGTCATCCGAGATTTTATATTCATGCTAGACGACTGTGTGAGCTGGACTGCAGCTGAGAGATTCGCTGGATGTGTAAATTTGATCGTCATCTGAAGAGCAGTGGTGAGACAGGCTATGATGGACAAAAATTTCGGAGACTGGGTGGGGTAGTAGAGTATGAAAAGGTGGGGGCTCAAGATGGATACCCGGGGAACTCCGCACTCGAGGATAGCTGGTTGAGAGGAGAATTCATTCAAAGAGACAAGCTGAGTTCGATCAGATATATAGGACTGAAACCATGACAGTGTTTTATCAGAAATACCGAAAGTGTCGTGCAGACGAGACAAAAGAATTGAGTGATCAATGGTGTCAAAAGCAGCTAGTAAGTCAAGAAGAGAGAGCAGAGATACCGGATTATTATCAAGGGCCAATAAGGGATCGCTCACAATTTTCACGAGAGCAGTTCCTGTACTATGGCCAGAGCGGTAAGCAGACTGTAAAAGGTAAAGGAGATTGTTGCAGTTAAGGTGATTGCGAAGTTTTTTTTTTTTTTTTTTTTTTTTTTTTTTTTTTTTTTTGCTGTCCAACCTCTGCGCCACCTCAGAGGCAGTGCACCCACGCCGCTCATTCCGACACCCTGTCCACAGCCACAGCCCGGTCGGCCCTGCCGCAGCCCGGCACCGGCAATCCACAGGGAGCAGTCAATGTCAAGTCGTGAAGAGGCAACCCACCGGAGGAGACACTGCACTGCCGCCGAGTCACTTCAGTGGTGTTCAGTGGCGCCTGTTCTGACCCTACTGACGACAATAATTGCTTAGTCGCGGAGCCGGCGCGAGTGAGCTCTCCCTCCGGAGGGCGCCACCACGTCCGTCCAACGACAGCCCCCATGGACTCGCCGATACCGGTGACCCCAACGGAACCAAACCAAGGCCACAGACGTGGAGAGGACATCGAAACTGAGGTCACCATGAGAGCAGGGCATGAAGGGCCACAGAATTTTTGAGAATTTTTTTTTTTATGCTGCTGATCGATGAGAATGAGGATGATTAAGATGATGCTACGGATTTCCATTTCGGTCTGAGACTACATGACAGGGCTGTACTCTACGCTTCCTTTCATAATATATCCCGGCGTCAACCAGGCCCGAGAGATACAGACACCTGCAGTGTTGGTCAGAAAATTTGAGCAAACACTCTCAGAAACGCATCCATTAAGTGGATGAAACTCGACTGTGTGGTCCCAGTCTTCCCAACTGAGCCCGCAGCAAACTCAACTCTGGGTAGGAGCCGGTCGGGGCAGAAAAAACCCACATGACTTCTGATGGGATTCGAACCCACGACCTCCCAGCGGGAGTCCGCGACGCTAAACATTAACAAAAAAGTCGCAGAATTTCTGTGGTAACGCTGACTGGGGAGCTGACGAACGGAGTGGAGGAGATTTGGTTCTGCCTATTATGGTGTCTGTGACTTTGAACAGTTGCTTGGAAGCAGTGCATGCGAGGATTTGTACATTATAGAATGTGGTCTTTGATTGCTGTACAATTGTTTTGACAATTTTGTTTGCAAGTTGTAATATTTGTTTGTGGACGATCAAACCAGTCTTTAGCCACTGTCTCTCTGCTCTCCTTCTTTCACGTTTGGCGTTACGTACTCGGGGGCCTACTGCTGGAAACCAAGGGGAGGGCGGACCTTACGTCGGGTCGGTCCAGGACGTCAAGGAGAAACTTGTTGAACGTCTCCGCTGCAGGTCATGGACTGAAGACTGGACACCAAGTCGGCTTCCAGGTCGATGGCAGCAATGCTGCAGGCCTCGTCATACTGAAGACGGGGACGAGAAAGGGGAATATGCAGCCTGGCCAGGATGGAGTGGTGGTCGGAAGTGAGGGTCAACTGGTGGAGACAGACTCTACAATGTCATCAGCAAGGTGGACAATCCAAACCAAGGATGTGGCAGATTTGTGGGTTGGAAAGGTTACAGACTGCTTGAGACCAAAACTCTCAAAAAGATCGAAACTAATCGAGAGGTGTAGGAGTAAGAAGGGTTGTCCCAGTGGAAGTTGAAATCACCAAGGAGTAGGGGATGGCCTTTGAAGGAATTCATATATTCAAGTAAATCATGAAGTTCATCAGGGAAAAGAGAGTCTTTCAGTTGGGTTTTTTCTTGCTAGGTGGAGGACAATACAGGCAGAAATTGGGAGAGAGGACTGGGGTGAAGAGACAGTGAGGTGTACCAGTTCGAAAAAGGTGTGGGCAAATGAAAAGTCAGTAGTTGTGAAGATGGATGGAGAGAGAATGTTGGAGACGACGAACGCAATGCCGCCGCATCGTAAATGCCGTGGGAAGCTGAGAGTGGAGTAGCCAGGAGGAGACAAATCGGTGCATTTGGCTTCGTCGCCACAAGGCGACAGCCACAACTCAGTAGTGCGCATGACACTGACGTCATTGTCGATGACAAAATCATTGATTGCTGTTCTCTTTTCTTAGGCGCCAACACTGCGCATCAAACAACGCAACGTCAGTCTGGAGTCGGGATCAGCAGCAGTACGGGACTTGAGAGGGGGTAGGTGATCGGGTTGGAGGGAACAACAGCAAAGGGTGAAGAAGGGTTAACAGAAGGGGAACACTGGGGTTGGCTGATGACGGGGATCTTGCGTTGTTTCTTCTCCCCTCTCCAGAGCCATGAGCACGCGGCGGATTGACGCCCAACCGCAAACGCCGCAGTCTAAAGTTCAAGGTAGGGTCAGGGGTCGAAGGGCAGATGGACAACAGATGATCACGGGTGTAGGTAAGGCGTGGGGGGTTAGGGGGTTGGGGTGCGGTCACAGTTCACGTAAGCAGAAGGAGCGAGATAGGAAGAAGGTGATTCATACACTGTGGGGGGGAGGGGTAGAGGAGGTGGTAGCACCTCACAAAACGTAGAGTGGAAAAGCGGGTTCGAGACGTGGGTTGACAAGCAAGTTGCACGTGCGGCACAGTGTTAACAGAGAATGGCGGGAGTGGGAGAGAGACAGACAGACAGAGAGAGACAGACAGACAGAGATAGAGTGACAGACAGACAGACAGACTGAGAGAGAGAGATTCAGACAGACAGACAGACGGACGGACAGAGAGAGAGAGAGAGAGAGAGAGAGAGAGAGAGGGAGAGAGAGAGAGAGAGAGATTGACAGACAGTCGGACAGAAGTGAGAGAGAGAGAGGTTTTCACATTCTGATCATTACAGCTCAGCCGACCCACACAGCGTTCTCAGGGCTTGTCAGACACACAGACTTGGACACATGCACAAACACACATATACACACACGCGCGCGCGCGCTTGCACACACACACACACACACACACACACACACACACACACACACACACACACAGGACCAAAACAAATCAAAATGAAATTCTAAAAGATCTACGTCTCATAACAATAATCGCCAAGCCTTAAAAAAAACTTAGCATAACCTGAAAACAACATGGTTATGACATGGTAGTTCAACTTTTACATGTAAACACATTGAAAAATCAATAACGTTTCCTCCTCGCAAAGCGGCTGCCCGTCAACCCCACGCCCTCCTTACCTCGAATATCAGGCCCTTTCGGTTCCTCGAAGGGATCGCAACGGAACCTTTCCATGGACCTGAGGACGTGCACACCCACAGTGGGCCGACGGCCGAAGTTGCGGTGGTCATGCACCGTGATGTTCATGGGAGGCATGTACAGCTCTTCCTTGGGCAGCATCTAGGCATATTATGGCGCTTCTAGTAACAATAAAAATGGCGATAGCGGTCATGATGGTGGTGATAACGATGTTGTGAAGACGAAGATGACAGTACTGGTACATTAATAAGAGAAAAGGTTGTAATAATGATGAAAATCATCGATGTTATTTACATTAACACAAATGTTTTACTTGACGTTAATGTCCGCATCGCCTTACAACATTAAGGTCCATGCAGTCATGTTTCCGAGCTCAACTGTAACGCAAGCCGTGTCTGTGGACGACTTTGCACCTAAGGAATTGGTCTTCATTCCCACATGAGGACCCGCATCAGAAGATGACCTGCCTGCCTATTCATTCGTCGGACACGTCGGGAGAGTCCATCATAGTGAATACTATAATTATGCAATTCGGTGTATGTGATAAAGACCACCATTATCCAATGCTCTTCCATAAGATGTGTTAAAGATCGTTATTATCTAACAGTCAGCCATGGAGTGTATGTAGAAAAGACCATGATTATCCAGTGCTGTACCACTGACGTTGTCCTATTGGGGGTTTGCTATGAATACAATCATTATCCTACGTTATACTACAAGAAAATGATTATACAACGCTCTACTATGGGGGTGTTTGTAGTAAAGACCATCATTATCCATCTCTGTACCATGGGGTATCAATTGTTTTCCAGTGTTGTATTACGAGGTGTAATTTATGAAGACAATCATTATACAACGCCGTACTATATAGGGTGTTCGTAGTAAAGACACAATCAAACGCAAAGAACTCCAAACGAATGCTGCTTACAATCCCAAATCGCCTAGGAGAAATGCCAACACAAAGTACACAGAACAAACAAGGAGATATCCTTAACCCATCTCCTTTCCCCACAAAAGGATGTTCCGAGCTTGCTAATAGGATTTTTCCTACTGAAACTAGTTTTACGATATACTTGCCCGTCCAAACAAATGCCTTATCTCCTACAACGTGGAACATCAGGAATTCTCCCCCAGAGAAAGAACCATGAAGAGAGAGCGGGGATTCCGTGCCACTCTACCTACAGGAATATGTGATTGTGCTCTCCTTTGAGCGAAACGAATTCACCTTAGTCCCAAAACAAATCAGTTTTCTAACTTTTCTCAACTGCGGGGAGGAGGGAGGGAGTTGTAGCTGTTTGGACAGGTAAGTATTACGTAAAACTAGTTTTTAGTAGGAAAAATCCGTTTTCTCATACTTACCCGTCCAAACAAATGCCAGAATATCGAAAAGGATGGTGGGAACTCACCAGAACCCGGAGGTTCTGCGTCAAGCACCTGGCTGCCGTTAAACTCATTCCGGAGTTCGGAGTTAGTACCAAAAGGTTGATGAAAATCCTGGAGGTCAAAAGATTGTCCCTGCTCTCCCTTATACCATGGATATCAAGAAAAAAAACTGGTCAGGATCAGGAAAAGGAGAGGACCCCTGAGTCGACCTGGCATAGACAGGTTCTGAACCGGTGTCTAGTAGGATGGGAGTTTATATACTCTGAGACACAAAACAGCACAGATTAACAGAGAAAGTGTAATCACAATGACTTTCAAGTCTTTCTTTTTTTCTATTTACTCTTTCTTGAAAGCCGGATTCTGTGTGCCCTTCTTCCTTGCCGGACAGAAGCACCAGAAACAGCGGTCGACACAAGCCTGCCGGGGGACCGCTCTCACGACAACTGAGCGTTCAGAGGGCGGTCCGCGTTTACATTTTTTTTTTTTTTTTTGTAAGGCAACAAGCATTTAAAAACTAACCAGGCACTTTTAGGCTGCACGGACAAAACCCTCTGATAAAGGCCTTCTTGCTGAGTGTGGTGGGGTCCTGCTGGAGCAAGTCTTTGCAATAGCAGATCCAAAACCCCTCAGAGTACTGGTCTTCCTTCCAGATATCTGCAGATCCTCTATAAAATGAGCGATGTCCTCAATTGCGGTCACTGCTGGAGAGACACCAGAATGTAAACACCATTTAGAAAACATCTTCCACTTGATATCGTAATATGATGTGGTATATTATACCCTCAAAGTGGAAGTTCTTTGGCTAACCATGATTTTCTCCACGCATGAAGGGCGGAAACGTCTCTGTTCAGAGAGATATCGCCGGATATAAGATTGGCGTGGAGAGAGAGAGATCTTTCCGAGAGGGGAGAGAGACTGGAACCGTCACCAGTGGGGAAACCAGCATGTTTATCCAGTTCTTCGACTACTTCAGGGTGGAAATCAGAAATAACTGGTATTTTCTCTTCAGAGGCCTCCTTTAGGACTGCCGGGATGAGGGGGGTAGGGATAAACGCGTAAGCGAGCATCCCCTCCCAAGAGATCGACAGAGCATCCACAGCCAGGCTAAAGGTCTGGCACTGGGGAAACAAAAACTGGAAGTTGATTGTTCCACCTGGTTGCCAACAAATTGATATGAGGAGTTCCCAGACACCGGAATTTAGACTGGAAAACCTTGTTGAGCACCCACTCTGACGGTTGCACCTGATGCTTCCTGGATAGTGAGTTCGCCAAAACAGTATTTCCCTGTGATGTGCCTGAGAAGAGATATCTTCAGATCGTGGCATAATAGCAGGACCGATACTGCCAGATCGGTTAGGCGTCTGGAGTGGGTTCTCCCTTGATTCCTTAAGTATGCTACACACTGTTGAGTTGTCGGAGCATACGTGACAGTCTTTTGCGACAAGAGATGGGACCACTGGCGAAGTGCTAACAAGACCGCTCGCATCTCCAGAAGATTTTTGCTGTCTGAATCCCGAGTTTCCTAAGAACCACTGCACTCGAGGAAGTCCAGGAAGAGATGGGCTCCCAACCCGGTCTCGCTTGCATCTGCACAAATCGTGTAAGTTGAAGGGGAGATCCGAAGAGGAACACCCGACGTCAACCACTCCAGACTCAGCCATGGCTGAAGGGCCTTGAGGAAAGACAGGCCCAAAGGAAGGGGGATGTCCCAGTTTCACGTTGACTGGGTCCAGACATCGCTCTGCGCCCACTGCAGAGGGCGAAGATGAGACAGCCCAGAGGAATCAGATCTCAGGCAGCACAAGCCAGATCGATCATGGTCTGAATGCTGCGGGGAGTCCAAACTGTGGACTGAGAAAGGGAAAGGGCACAAGCAAGGATCTTTTCTGCTCTTGGTACCGGGTAGACACACAAGATTCATATCGGTCTTGAACTGCATTCCAAGGTGTACAAACCTCTTGAGGGAGTCCTGTCTGACTTCTCCAGATTGACTACGACGCCTAGGGTCGACAGGGTGCTCCAACACAGATAGGTCTAGAGAAAGAGTGTCTGGTTCCTTGTGTTTTTGGAGAAGATCGTCCAGACAGTTAGATGACATGGAGTCGGTCCTGAGACAAACGATCTCCATGTTAGCATCCATGACTCTCGTAAAAACCCAAGGGCTGAGGGACAGACCAAAGGGAAGTGCCCTGAAAGCATAAACCTTGCCCTGGACGGCAAACCAAAGAAACTGCTAGGACGAAGGATGAATGGGAATATGGAAGTATGTGTCCGAAAGGTCCAGACTGACTACCCAGTCTCCTGGAAGAACTGCCGCCGGTAACTCCCAAACAGTCTCTATGGTGAACCTTGGGGGAGAAGTGAACAAATTGGGTTTGCTCAAGTCTGTGACTGGCCGCCATTTTCCATTTTTCTTCGGAACTAGAAAAAAAAGAATGGAGAAAATCCCGGAGGACATGGGAGCGGAACCTCTACTACTATAGTTCCCTTTTGAATAAGAGTCTGTACCTCTTCTGGTATGACTTTGGCCATGGATGGATCGGAAGGAACCTTTGTCCAAATGGGGTGGACGATAGAGGAAGGAGAGAAGAAAGGAAATCTTTAGGCCACCTCTTACCACCGACAAGACCTACTCGTCTGAAACGAGCTGTTCCCACTGCTGGTTACATGCCTGTAGACGTCCTCCAACCGACAGGGGAGGGGAGAGGGAAGAGGATAGTCAAAATCGGCGACCGCGTCCCCGTCCACGCGCTTTTCCGGAGGACCTTGATCGGAAGGGACGAAAGGAAATGCTTCTGCTGGAAGACTGGCGCCCCTGAAAGGAAGGACGACGAGGACTAGGAACAGACGAACGAGGGGGATTAGAGGATGGCAACCAGGAAGGTGGATCTCTAAATCGTTCAGAGATGCGGTCCAAAGAATCTCCAAAGGGAAACGGGCCTTGAATTGCGGCTTGACACAAGGCTGCTTTGACGTCATTGTCTGGTGCAGCCTGTCTCTATGGGCCATGGAAAGGTGGCTAGAAATGGAGAGGGAGGGAAAAAAAGGCCGCCGATAAGAACAGAAGCTAAACCCTCTGCTAAAAAGAGAATCTGCTGCAGATCCTCCTGAGTGATGGTGCCCTTCTTGAGGATAGAGAGAAGGGAGAGCGAGGACAACTCCAGGAAGGACGAGGACGCGACAAGAGAATCAGTAGAGCGGACGACTTTCCGAAAGGAGGACCTTGAAATTTTCAAGAGTGAAGGAGCCAGGAGAGGGAGTTGACGCGCATCCGGGCCGGCGCTCTCCGACTGAAATTTGGAACAGTTTTTTTTCCTGATAACTGGAATGTGTTCCGGGTAGATGGCTTTCATCGACGGAACACCTTGACGCGCGAAACGGGATTTGAGGAGAGATGCGTTCAGAAGCTCGCGATACTGCCCCCATTTTTTGGACAGTAGATGACCGGATTCGGTATCCTCGGAGCCAGTTTCCTCAGAAAAGGCAGAACGAAGTCTAGATTTCTGAGTGGAGGGGACAAATTTTTTCTTTTTTTTTTTTTTTTTTTTTTTTTGTTTTTTTTTGCGCCGAATATGAAAAGTAAGTGGTTTCTCGTTCTTCGTTTTCGTTGCCCTAAATGTTGTTTGTTTTTGCCTGAAGAAGACCCATGAGGTCGAAATGCATTGCGTTTTGTCCTGTAATATATTTGTCCGGACTGTCTGATGGAACTAATACCGTTCCTCCTTATAAAAAGTTTTTCATAGAGCAACATCGTCTGCCAATAATAAAAAGAATACTTGTAAAAAAGTCTGCAGCGAACTGTGCACCATGTCTCCCATTAGGAACAACTTCAGACGTTAATTCATTAATAAACAGATAAAGCACGATGGCTATACACATCGCCTTGTTTTCACGCCACTGAATAAAATCCGAAAAATTTTCCCCCACATCTAACTTCAGCTTTCACACACTGCTATACATACTAATCACACATTTAAATAGTTTCCCATGCACACCGTTTTTCAATAGAATATGCCATAGAATACTCCTAAATTTACGATTAAAAGAGAACTGTCTTTGTATAAATGCCATCAAGATGAACATATGATTAACTGTAGAATTAAATCAACTAGAGAGAGAGAGAGAGAGAGAGAGAGAGAGAGAGAGAGAGAGAGGACAAGAGAAGATAAAATTCTTTATTTACGAGGATAAGAAATAAGCACTGGTGTGTTTTTTTACATCCAGTCCTCGCCCTGAGTAGGGACAACAATACAAAACAAGTCAAGGCAATAAATGTAGAAGTATGCAAAAAAATGGCTAAAAATAAAACAAAGTACGGAATGAAAAAACAAGTATGATAAAATACAGAGAGAGAGAGAGAGAGAGAGAGAGAGAGAGAGAGAGAGAGAGAGAGATGTTATGTCAGCACCCATTTCAAAGCAGTGATATTAAATCTAGAAACCAGATCATCTATGACCAGTGGGTGATAAACGGAGAATGTTTTTACTTACAACATCAAAGAATAGTACGGGATTGTCAAAATTGGGGTTTTTCTTGGTATCCTTTATGACGGAGGATGTCTGCATATAGCCGCCACACTCAAACTGTATGCTGGGCGAAGTCACGTTGGATAGGTGGTACTTCTTCATGTTACGTACCCCCCAGCACATCACCTGGTGTCCATCATCATCATCATCATCATCGTCGTCATCATCATCAAAATAAAAATGATCATCATGATCATAGTAATAATTTTGATAATAGGAATTTGTTGCACTCTTTCTGAAGAGAGCTTAGATCTCTGACATATACAAAAATTAAAATTTGTAGTCTCAAACACATATAATATACAGTTGTCCCCGTTTATGATAAATTCCGGGGTCTTTTTTTCTTGAGCTACAGCTGATGTGATATTTGGTGGGGTTGTTTTGTGTTATCTGAGGAATGATCTTTCGATCCGTTTATGCAAAGAAGGGTATCATCCCATTCCGCAAAAGGTGGACAGGACAACAGTTTGATTCTTGAAACAGGTATTCATCTCAATGTCGATGGAAGTTTATGACACTCCGTCTTGTGTGGAGATCCGGGAATTTGCAAGTGCAATATGTGCACATAACACAAACACGCAGAGAACAAGCAAATGGATTTAATATCCAATCATGAACTAAAAAAAAAAAAACCTTCAGAGAGAGAGAGGAAGAGAGAGAGAGAAGAGAGAGAGAGAGAGAGAGAGAGAGAGAGAGAATCTTTATCATCACAGTTTTTTTTTTTCTCATAACGCCACACCCAACGTTTCTAGTAATATGTCTAATCCAAACAAAATTCAAAACCATGTTGAAAAAGCAGTCCTTACATTAGACATCCATGTTTGTTCTCCTCATAAGTCCCGTACTTTCAACGTGCAATGCGCAAAATTAGCAAATCTAATCTATCAGATGATCTTGTAGACCAACAACATCGAAGCCAATATGAAATGTACCTAACTAAAGCAAGAACAGCGTGTTGAAATAGGCCAGACTCTCTATATACCATTTGATTTGGTGTTCATGAGCCAACATTCAGCAACCATTTACATGCAACAAATCGACTTCCATTTCAACACATCCTTCAGTAGCCTAAATTTCAGAAGTATAAGCAGAATCAGAGCATCAGAGAGAGAGAGAGAGAGAGAGAGAGAGAGAGAGAGAGAGAGAGAGAGAGAGAGAGAGAGAGAGAGAGAGTACTCTAGAAATTCAGATGTTTAATGACTTAACTCTAGCCCTGATCGCAAGTTACGTGACCGTGGTTCTGAAATAATACACTGTCAATATCTGATAGTGACATGCATAATTGTACATTTTTCATTCCATACTTTGTCATAATAAACAAAGCTATTTTCTCTAATATTTACAGATTCTCTTCTGATAGATTTTGAGTGGTACATGGCATGGAATGCACCAAGGAGTTTCTTCACCTTTTAAAAGATAAGAACGGGTCTAAAAGGAATGGCCTGTATGCAAGCGGCATAAACTGTTTTCTCTTTACGGCCGCCTCTAGAGCATGGTAAGAACTCTTTCAAGTTTGGACGGATTTTGTACAGTTTTTTTCATCCGTCTGCGAGTTCCATTCGTCCTGCCAGAGTTCTTTGACATAAGCCTGAGCTTTGGGTTTCAGATCAGTGCGAGGGACAGACAATCTGCTCAATTTTATTTCTTTGTGGCACTCATGGCAAGTTGACCACCAACTCTGTGCTTTGAATGCCCACATGGCTGGGAACCCAAGCGAAAACTATGTTGTATCCATCTCATTTCAGACAGGTGTGAAGCTCGAACAATTTCAGCAGCTGAGGGGGCTTATGGTTTCGACCAGCAATGGCCTTTAAAGCAGAATGGGAGTCCAAAAAAAAAAAAGGGAAAATCTTTATGTTTCGATTTTGAGACCATTTCAAGAGCCAGGGCCAAGGTTTTCTACTCAGCAGTGTAGATGGAGCTGTCTGTGGGATGTGTTTTAGAACATCTTTGAGGGGGATCTGTTTGCACAAAACACAGCAGAGACAACTCCCTCCTCTGATTAGGAACCGTCGGTGGAAATTCTCCTGAATGGTGGAAACTTCAGCGAAAAAGAACTTGTACGCCAAGGAGCTAGTGGAATCTTTACGGTACAAGGCTAAATCAAAACCGGATATCTGGAGTAAAGAAAGTCTACACACACACACACACACACACACACACACACACACACACGCACACACTGAGTCCAAGCGGATGGGATGATTCCGATGATGACTAAACCGAGTCACACACACACACACACACACACACACACACACACACACACACCTCAATTCCGGTGCGCTGCACAACTGGCCGTACTCCATTGGGCACTTGAAAGACGCTGCCCCGTTTAGGGGGAAGAAGAAATGGCAGGTCCTTACCGGTCAGCTGTGAAAGGAAAAAGATCATCTTCAACTTATTTATGGAAATAATTAATTAGTGGAACACGAACCTGAACATGCATTTTGCCGCCAGCGTGAACCCGTACTCATCGCAGAGAGAGAGAGAGAGAGAGAGAGAGAGAGAGAGAGAGAGAGAGAGAGAGAGATAAGCATATACATTCTTATTGAATAACGAGGGACACATCGCGACCTAAATGACCTGACTGGGAGAACTAATGACAACCGGATCTCAAAGCCTGAAAGAAAAAAGGATTCTCAAACTTTCCAGGCTGGAAAGTCCAAGCGGATGGGATGATTCCGATGATGACGAAACCGAGCTCTGAATTAATCCGAAGGAGAATTGCTTTTGCTCTGTGCAAGTCGATCACTTGTCCGCTGCTCATGCGAAAAAAAAAATCATCGCAAAGCTGAACAAAACAAACAAACAAACAACAAACAAAAAACCATGGCGCACGAAAGAAGAACGTTGAAAGCAGTTTGTCGGCGACTATCGGCGACTCCACTCAAAGGCGATTTCTATCTCGTTTTTCGGACCGGAATTCCATAATGAAACTGGAGAGTACTACCCTTAAATCGAAAAAGTCAAAATGAATTTGAGGACCAGCACAAAAGTGACGAAAATTGTGAAAATGGATACACTGTGTCATGGTGCTTGAAAAGGTAAACCAGTTTTCCTCGGCCCACTGTTAGATTTTATCCACACATTGTTGGAGTGGACACTGTGCACTGGTATAAAGAGTCTCCAACTGTGTAGAGTGTAAAGTCATCAACAAACAGAGAGGATTCGGAACCCTGGTTTACTGAATACACAATGTCATTAATTTTGATACCGAAGAGAGCAAAAAGATAGCAACCACATGATTATGTATGAAAGTATTGTGAATGGTGGTTTTCAGGCAGACTGAATGACCAACAGTCAAGTGATACTTCCAGAACCCGCACTGTTCGTTAGCCAAAAGGCCATCGGTTTCCAGCTTCCAAATCAGACGAGAGTTGCAATCTTTTCCATTAGCTTGCAGAGGAAGCTGGTCAGAGCTATTGGACGATAGTTTGGAGGGTTGGTAAGGTCTTTTCCAGGTTCTGGACTGGGATCTAGGCTTTTCGCCAGGAAGGCGGAAAACACGCCCAGATATGGTAGTAGACTTTTAGAAGGGTCTGGAGACAGCTCACTGGGAGATGTTTCAAAAGCTGATCATGAATATCATCCAGGCCAGGATCAGAATCACTGCAGGTTTGCAGAGCTGATTTCAGTTAATCAACTGAAAAAAGGTAGCTTGCACACTTCGAGTTGTCTGAAGTGAAATGCATGAAGATTTTTCTCTGAGTTGTTTGCCTTTTTAAAAGGCTGCAGGATTTACTTGTGGATGATGAGTTCTGTTGAATAGTGGAGGCTGGCAGATTGGTAACAGCT
>JADBJO010003289.1:0-15000 GCA_016801955.1 Conus betulinus
ATAAACAAGAACCCAACAAGTTTGTTAAAAGACTGCACAACACATCAACAACATGTGGCATAGAAATTTAACCCCAGAAGACCAAATCGTGACCACTCACAATACTGTCCATGAATAGTAGCTAGGAACAGTTTAACACTTCACTTACATGGGATCCATCGTTAACAAGAGAACCAAACCAGAAATCCTCTCTAGGGCAGTTAAGACAATATCAGAACTGTTCAGTCTAATGCCTGAATGGAAAGACAATAATATCTCCATGAAACATAAGATCAGGCTGTGTAAGCACTGGTAATTTCCAGCTTCTTGTTTGCAGGTGAGGCATGGACCGTCACAGCAGATCAGAAAAGAGAATCCAAGCCTTCGACATGAGGTGTTATCACATGACGCTGATCATGAACAATACTGAACATATCACCAGTGAACAAACACACCACACCGTTATATAGCACAGCAGACTAAATGAAGATCCTTTGACACTGGTCAAATAAAAAGAAGAGAACTACACTGGTAATGCCAGATAAAAAGAACCAGTGGCCTTGACGGTCCTCCGGGGACCCACTGACGGATGGAGATGGAGAGGAAGACTTGGAAAAACAAACGATGGCAGACAACATTGCACAGCGTACAGGAAGGAAAACCATCCACAGAGGACCCAGGCTTTGGCACACATCCAGGGATCTGGTGAATGTCAGTCCCTCAATGCAGCTTACCATTGACTCTTCAAGAATTTAAGGGAGAAGAAGAAGAAGAAGAAGAAGAAGAAGAAGAAGAAGAAGAAGAAAAGAAGAAGACCAATCGTACACTCGCAGTAAAGATTCAGCTTCCAGTCTGTGCCTCTTTAAGACTACATCAGTCTTGTCTATAACCCAGATGAGGATGATGCTAAGGAGAAAGAAAATGAAAGAGAGTGCCTCTTGTTCTTTCTTTTCTTAACTTTTTTTCCATCCGGTGCCATTACCTGTAGCACTACGTGGAAGGAGGAACTGAAGCAATGTGGGTAAAGGTGAGAAAGGAGGGAGAGAGAGTAGTAGAGAAACAAGAATGTAAAGAGAGAGAGTCACGTCGGCAGTATGTTGCATCTTCCACCATGACATGTCACCGAAACATTGTCCCAGACTTGATGCAGATGTATGGACAGACAGATGAAGACAGAAACATGGACGCTGGTGCAAAATCACTTTCTCTGTTCTGATATACTCTTCCCACTATAACAAGTGTAATGGAAATCAGTTGAAAGTGCTTCCAAAAAAACGGACTCCTGATTATTTCCCTAAGTTTTAACTGAAAATAATAATGATTCTGAGAATGAAAAAAGGGGAAAAAAAAATAGATCAAATGATAAAAGAAAGAAAGAACAACGAAAACAAGCAAATGCTCATCCGCTCTCCAACCAAAGTCTCCCAAAGACACAAAAAATCACAACACAGGACAGACAAAGAAAAAACTCAATGTACAAACTTTGCTCTCAAATTGACCTCAGCGACCAAGGAAAAGATTCCAAGTCATGGTGCCTCCCTCAGGGGATTCCCTGGCAGTCTGGCAGAGGGAGCAGGTGCCGATGGAAATGAAAGGAGGGTGAAGAAAAAACTCCCTCTTGTCTCCTCATTGTTTAACGGTTGCTGACAGGAAACTGGAGGGAAGGGGTGGGGGAAGGGAGGCTTTGTGAGAAGTAAACGCAGGAAATCGGAAGAATAAAGATCTGAAACGGTTTTGAGGAAGTGGGTGATTGAGGGAATGATGAAATAGTGCACACAGAGAGAGAGAGAGAGAGAGAGAGGAGAGAGAGAGAGAGAGAGAGAGAGAGAGAAGAGAGAGAGAGAGAGATGACAATGTGTTTTTTTTCACCGTGTCATTTTGGCTATGAATGGTGACGGATTGAATTCAGGCAGTGACTAAAGTCTTGGCATCAAACAGCAACAGCAACAACAACTAAAAGAACACATCAACAACAACAACAACAACAAAACAGTGCCCTAATCTAGTACTTCGCTTTGAATTTTCTTAAGTGAGAGTGGATGGAGTGGGATGACGGAGGGGGTGAAGGGTGGAGGGTGGAGGAGTGGGGGGGGGGGGGCGGTAGCGGTGATAAGAGATTCTTTACAACAGAGAATATCTTCAGTTATTTTCCTAAATGTGTCACTGACAAGAACCGCAGGTCAGGGAAGACAACGACGACAAGGAAATGTGAAGTGGCCAGATATCCATATCATCGTGTGATCTAACATGGGGGAAAAGAACAAGGCGGAGGGGGCTTTGACTGAGACAAAGTGACTGGCGGTCTGCCGAAACGTGATCAGACTACTGGCAGAAGGCTGAAGATCTCTGAGCAACAAGAGAGGTGAGGAGGGACGACGACGACGAGGACGAGGAGGAGACGGAGGAGGATAGTGATAACGATCATGATGCGTGATATGATGTCGATGTAATGATGCCAATAAGGATGGCAATGATGAGGACTGGGACAACATGATCATAATTATGTGAACTGTCAATTATGATGATGATGATGATGATGATGATGATGATGATGATGATGATGATGATGACCACGACGACGAGGATGATGGTGATCGTGATGGTTATGATGATTTTTATAATGATGATGACGACCATGTTATCATAACGATGATGATGATGACACCAAGATCATGGTGATTAATTTATCATCAGTGATGACAACAAAAACGACAACGACAAAGAGATGACTGTAATGATGACAACGTGATCATACTGATGACACTGCTGCTAATGTCGTCAACGGCGACGACGACCACGATGACAACGACAACGGCAACGATGATGACGATGATGATGATGATAATGATGATGATGACGACGACGACGACGACGACGACGACGACGACGACGACGGCGACGACGACGACGATGACGACGATGACGACGATGACGAGGAGGAGGAGGAGGAGGAGGAGGAGGACGACGATAATACTTTAAAAGTGAGGTGGCTGCTGGCGGAAATACGATGAAGACGATGATGATGAAAATTAAGATGATGATGATGATGATGATGATGATGATGTACTGATGATGATTGCGGCGACGACGATGACGGCGTTCTCAAACGGTAAAAAAAACGTGTGCGGATTGTCCAGACGGATCCTGGTAGACCAGCACGCTACAAACACACGACCAAAAAAAAGAAGGCAAAAGTTTCAGCTTGATAATCATGTGAACGAAGACGATGACGACGTCATCATCATCTCATCATCATCATCATCATCATCATCATTAATCATCATCATCATGACGAGAGGATTCACTTCTAAAGAAAATGCTTACAAACCTGCATGACTCTTGGAAGATCAGTCTGAAGTCACTTAAAACGGAGAGAGGGAGAAGAGAAAAAGAAAAAAGAGAGACGGGGTTGGGTGGCGGGGGGGGGCGGGGGGGGGGGGGGTGGGGGCAGACAGAGGGAAAGAGACGAGTGAGAGAGGTGATGGATAGAAAGAACGAAAAGAAAGAGGGGGGGGGGGAGGGAGGGTGCGGATACAGAAAAGGAAAGAGAGGATGGTGTTGATGCATGATAATGAGAGAGGAGAGGAAGACGAGTGAGGAGATGCTGTGAGCGATTGAGTGAGTGACCGTGAGAGAGAGAGAGAGTGAAGACTTGAAGGCCGGATTGAGACAAGAGATAGCGAGATAAAGTTGATGGGACAACCACACACACAACACCACACACCCAACACACCACACCGACACACACACACACCACACAAACACCCACCACACACACACACACACAACCCACACACACACCACACACCCACACACACATACACACATCACACACACACACACCACTCACACACACACAAATCATGCACACACACACACACACGCACGCACGCCGCACGCACACACATCCCTCTCATTTACACACACACACACCACACACACACACACACACAACCACACACACGCAACGCACACACACACACACCCCACACACACGACACGCACACATACTCTCTCCTCATAATACACACAAACACACCGCACACGCACCCACTACACACACACACACACACAACACACACAGAGGGAGATATAGATTAGAGAGAGAGGAGGATGGGAAGGAGGTGGAGTGGGGCGGGGGACGAGAGGGAAGGCAGTGAAAGGGGAGGAGAGGGTGTCGGGGGGGGTGGTGGCGTGGGGAGGGTAGTCTGAAGCAAAGACGGAACGCTGCAAGGAATTGATGACAAAATTCCGGTGTTGTGTTAAGCACTTTGGAGGCTCTCGGGGAGTCTTTGTCACTCACTACTTGGTACTCTGTCGTCCTTTTCTTTCTTTCTTTCTTTCTTTCTTTCTTTCTTTCTGTCTGGTCTGTCTGTCGTTCGCCCTCGCTTCCCCCCCCTCACTACCCCGTGTCTTCGTTTTTTTTAAATCCAGTCTTGCTTAAATTTGATCCCCCTCTCTTACGCAAAGTTTTCAGTCTTTCTTCTCTCAAGAAAGGAACACAAACAAAAGAAAAGGAGAGAGAGAGGAGAGGAGGAGAGAGAGAGAGAGGGAGAGAGAGAGAGGGAGAGAGAGAGAGACTCCACGTGATCGCGCGTTTACCTTCTCGCACACACTGTGGTGTGTGGGTGTGTGTGTGTGTTTGTGTGTGTGGTGTGTGTGTGTGAGTGTAGAGAGTGGTGTGTGTGTTTTGGGGGGGGGGGTGGTTGCGTGTTTGTGTGTGTTTGTGTGTGTGCGCGCGCGCGTGTGTGTGTGTGTGTGTGTTGTGTGTGTGTGTGTTTGTGTGTGTGTGTTGTGTGTGTGTGTGTGTGTGTGTGGGTGTGTGTGTGTGTATGGTACGTGCGTGCGTGCGTGCGTTTGTGCGTGCACGCGTGAGCGCGCGCGACGCGTGCGCTGTGTAGTATGTCTGTCTGAACTGTCTGTCTGTGTCTGTGATTCTATGTATCTCTGTGTGAGGGTGGGCGTGACGGTGAGGGGTTGGGGGAACGATCGTGCGGAAATAGAATTGGTGGATTGGTAGGGGGAGGGGGTGGGGAGGGGATTTGGTCTGCGCATGTTTCCAGACTAAACACACCGTCCTCCTGACCAAAACGGAGAAACACGCTTTGCATGTCCTTGGCAGCACAGTCGATAGCCGCTTATCTGGCTTTCTTCCTCTCTTTCCACGTTTCTCTCTCCTCTCTCTCTCTCTCTCTATCTCTCTCTCTTCTCTCTCGCTCTCTCATCGCTCTCTCTCCCTCCTCTCTTCTCTCTCTCTCTCTCATGAAAACCTGACCTCAGAGCTGTTCCCGCCTGATGCGATCATCTTGAAGTCTGAAAGAAATGAATTTTTCAGCGGATCTGAGTTTTACAGTGGACAGTGTTTTAAACACAATTGCGGGTGGAGGTTTAGAAGATGTATTTTAAAGAGTTGTGTGAATGAATGATTTTGTCAGGTGATTTTAACGTGGTGACAGGCCTATATGTCCCTTTGCGGTCGGCTGGGCTATAAGCCAACATTACCTTGCCTTCTCCTCGCTCTCTCTCTCTCTCATCATCAGCTGCTTTTCTCTCTCTCTTCGTCTCTCTCCTCGCTCTCTCTCTCCTCTCGTCTCTCTCTCCTCCTCTCACTCCTCTCGGCTCTCTCTCTCTTCTCTCTCTCCCCGTGTGCTGTGTGTGGGTGTGTGGGGTGTGTGTGTGTTTTGTGTGTTGGTTGGTGTGTGTGTGTGTGTGTGTGTGTGTGTGTGTGTGTGTGTGGTGTGTGTGTGCATGCGCGCGTGCGTTGTGTGTGCGTGCATGTTTGTGTATGGTGTGTGCTGTGTATGTATGTGTGCGTATGTGTGTGCCTGTGTGTGTGTGTGGTGTGTGTGTGTGTTTGTGTGTGTGTGTGGTGGTGTGTGTGTGTGTGTGTGTGTGCGTATGTGTGTGTGTGTGTGTGTGTGTGTGTGTGTGTGTGTGTTTGGTGTGTTCGTGTGCTACGCGCGCGCACGTGTGTTTTGTGCTGTGCGGTGTGTTGTGTGTGTGTATGTGTGTGTGTGTGTGTGTGTGTGTGGTGTCTGTGATGTGTGTTTTGTGTTACGCGCGCCCGCGTGGTGACGTGTGTGCGTGCGTGCTTGCGTGCACGCGCGCGTCTTTGCTGCTTCGTCTTTGCTGCTTCCGTAGTTTGGTTGTTCCCCAGAGGAGCACCAAGTTCACATAAACCTGAAATAATTCTTTCCCCAGGGCATAGGATGGAGGTGAACCTTAAACCATCAAACACCAATCTACCAATCGACGAGCAGAAGTTAGGTGGACCCACAGTTCGGCGTGGCAACACACGATGACAATACAATTGAGATAAGGGGGAGTAAGGTAAAGGGTGCTAGGGGGAATCAGCAGCAACAGCAATAGCAACAGCAGCAACAACGTCAGCAATAGCAGCAGTAGCAGCAACGTCAGCAATAGCAGTAGCAGCGGCAACAACGTCAGCAATAGCAGCAGTAGCAGCAACAACGTCAGCAATAGCAGTAGCAGCAGCAGCAACGTCAGCAATAGCAGCAGTAGCAGCAACAACGTCAGCAATAGCAGCAGTAGCAGCAACAACGTCAGCAATAGCAGTAGCAGCAACAACGTCAGCAATAGCAGCAGCAGCAACAACAACGTCAGCAATAGCAGCAGCAACAACGTCAGCAATAGCAGCAGTAGCAACAACGTCAGCAATAGCAGCAGCAACAACGTCAGCCATAGCAGCAGCAACAACGTCAGCAATAGCAGCAGCAACAACGTCAGCAATAGCAGCAGCAACGTCAGCAATAGCAGCAGCAACGTCAGCAATAGCAGCAGCAACAACAACGTCAGTTCAAGCTGGTTTCGAAGTGAGGTGATTGCGACGGAAGTTGAAGCAAACATGAAAAAAAAAAATATATACTATTTCGCCAAACGAAAGCGATGAACAAAGAAACGAACGAACAATTATCCCTCAATTTGCACATGCGTTTGAGGCCTCTAAGAATCTCTCTCTCTCTCTCTCTCTCTCTCTCTCTCTCTCTCTCTCTCTCTCTCTCTCTCTCTCTCTCTCTTTAATGTTCACGTTTAGGTCTATTTTTGTGCTGTCTCTTTCGTACGTCTACTACAACATTTCTTATCGTTTCCACCACTATTACTACTGCTGCTGATGCTGCTATGGACAGTCCTAATATGCCCCCTCTACCATCACCACCACACCCTCTCCAAGCTCGCCTGGATTTGAAAGAGCAAGCACTGAACTGACACTAAACTCAAAATGAAAAAAAAAAAATATTAGCACCTATTCTTTTTAACATCCTTATTCACGATCTCCCAAAAGCAGTCTCCAAAAATGTCGATCTAGTGCAATACGCAGATGATATCTCTGAAAAAGTCAACCCACAAAGAGCACAGAATTATGCTAGAAGACTATATCAAAGAGATTTAGATAGCTTTAGGGAACTATATGAAAGAAAATGGTCTGTCCTTGTCCACTGAAAAACAAATATGATGTTGTTAATGCAGGAAGCAATCCAGAAAATTTACCAGTCTTCAAACTTCTAGGGGAACCTTTAGAATATAAACAAAGTAATAAATTTTTAGGACTTTTCCTTACTCCAAAATTATCTTGGAATACTCATTTTGAATACATATTAACAAAGGCTAGGAAAAGTTTGAACTTACTAAAGATCATAAGCAGACTACCCTGGGGAATGGATTCAAAAACTCTACTTCATCTTTCTATCGCTCTTGTTAGATCAAAACTTACGTATGGTCAAGAAGTGTACTTTAGCGCTCCAAAATTTCTTCTAAAAAAATTACAAAGTTTGGATTGCAAAGCCATTAAATTTGCTCTTGGTATCCTATTCATGCCTCAAACGCAAAGACATATAGAGAAGCTGGAATCTTGCCCCTTGATGATTATCGTGAACTAGCTGCATCAAAATTTGTCATAAAATCGAGTGCTGGTGATAATTACATTCAAGAAGATTTAAAAATTAGATCCGACACTGACTTTCCAAAAAGAGCAATTACGATTAAATCGCAAGAAACAATAGCTACATACACTTCTGATTTGATTAAATGTTCAAAAATAGATATTAAAGAAGTGGCTAAAAAAACCATCTTCTTCATTTATTCCATCATGGGAGATACCAAAACCTATTCTTGATACTGGTTATTCTGATATCAAAAAAAGAGTAAATATTAATATCATCACAAATTTAGCAAAATCACATGTATACGAAAGATATCAAAATCATTTTCAGGTGTTTACTGATGGTTCAGTTTTAGATGATGGAAATGTTGGTGCAGCATTTGTTATTCCTTCCTTAAAACTCAAAGATCGTTCTTTCTGGGTAGCAATTTATCTATATTTACAGCCGAATTAGTAGCTATAATGATGGCAATGGAATTTCTAACAGATCTTCCCATTAACATCGCTCAGGTAGTTTTCTTTGTAGATTCAAAATCAGTCCTACTTGCCCTTGACTCCTCCAATATTTCGACCCGACCCGACCTTGTGTTTGAAATTAAATATCTTTTATACTGTCTGGCATCTAAAGACATTTTTATAGAATTTTGCTGGATTCCTTCGCATACTGGTATACTGGAAATGAACTGGCTGATAGGGCTGCGAAAAAAAAGGCGCTAAAAAAGCAGGGTCATTTTCTGAGTTAAAAATAAAACCGTCAGTAGTGGAATGCTATCGTACCCTTGAATCGACTGCACGGAAGAGAGCTCAAACAAATGTTGATACGCCTACCGAGATTTCATCCAACCAATGGGAAGCTTTTCCATTAGACCTTGTATTAAGAAAAACGACTGATCTTCCAGTTTATTATTCCAGACAAATATCTTCCCTTATAATTCGATTAAAGCTAAATGCTTTAAAAACAAAGTTTAGTAAGAATACTAACTGTATTTGTGGTAAAGAGATAACACTGAACCATATTCTGTTCAATTGTCACAAGTTGACTACATTCTTACCAACATCTTTGCGATCCAATACTTTTTCTGAAAAAAAAACTTGCAGGATCTACTTTCGAATCATTCTTTGATGATCGAAATTGCTGAATACTTAATACATAGTCCGATTGGGGTTTTATTTAGATAGTTTTGAGCTATTTCATTGTGTCTAAGATAGTGAATGGATTTTTTGTTTTCTTGCTATATGTTAATTTTTTCCCACTAACTGTTGTATTTAAGATGATTGATCTGTTAAATGTTCAGTTTTAGACACATATACAGATACATACACGCACACACTCACATACAAAGGCCTACATTCATGCTTACACAACACATAGTACGAACGAACACACGGAGGAGAGAGACAGAGAGAGAGAGAGAGAGAGAGAGAGAGAGAGAGAGAGAGAGAGACTGGGGTCGAGATGAGGGAGGAAAAAACAGAGGCGGATGGGGACGTGGACATTGAGGGGAGGAAGGAGGAAGGAGGACAGATCAATAACAAAAAGAAATACAAAACAAATGAGCAACTCCAGACGATTAGGAGGGCGGGGGGTGGGGGGGGGGGGGGGGGAGGATAGAGAAGAAAACGAAGTTGTCCAATTAACCCCCGCACGCTCGCCGCTCCCTTGCTCGCTCAGATAAGTCCACCGATCGCCATAATGACCCACAATCCAACTTCCGGTGACGTCAGCGGCTGGACGCGCGAGGTGCCCGGATGACAGGCAAATGATGGTGTGGGACGGCCGAGCGCCTTGTGTGTCTGGTCTTGGCTAGCCATTAACCCCTCCGAATGGCCTGACGGGAATGAAGGGCAAGCCGTGGACGGTAACTGGGCATATCCTGGCTCATCCATCATCATCTCAGTTAATGAATTTCCTCCTCTTCTTGATAGGGGGGGAGGGCGGGGGGTACGGGATTGCGGGTCCCTAGGGGTAGGGGATGGTGTGGAGGAAGAGGAGGAGGAGGAGAAGGAAGGGAGGGAGTGAGGAGGGGAACTTTAGTGAACGTAGAATTGATAATGATCGAGTTGATCTAGCGGGCGGAGTGTGGCTTTACATTTATTTCTCAGATTGTTTGTCTGTTTGTCTGTCTGTGTGTCTGTCTGTCTTTCCTTTGTAGTCCTGATGTGGCTACAGTTGTTGCCTCAACTATAAACAACTTGACTTAACTATCAATACAGTCTAAGCTTCTCTCTCTGTCTCTCTCTGTCTCTCTGTCTCTCTGTCTCTCTCTCTCTCTTTCTTTCTATCTATCTATCTATCTATCTATCTATCTATCTCTATCTATCTATCTAACTATCTATCTATCTATCTATCTATCTATCTATCTATCTATCTATCTATCTATCTATCTATCCGTCTATCTATCTATCTATCTATCTATCTATCTATCTATCTATCTATCTATCTATCTATTATTATCCGTCTCTCTCACCCCAAACCTGTTTCGACTAAGTTTACTTTTGGCATGTAAACATGTAAGAACTTTCAGAAATCTTCCAGTTCACATATACAAAGCGTTTCATCTGCGTCAAGTTACAGTCTCGTAAAATACTATCTTTAACCTTATGATTGGTATAAGGAAAAAAGCAGTACAGAACAGCATCCTTACAGCAGTACAGAACAGCATCCGTACAGCAGTACAGAACAGCATCAATACAGCAGTACAGAACAGTATCCTTACAACAACTGCAAATAGAGTATTTTGCTTTTATGTTCGGCGCTTTTTATCGCTTAGTCCGTTGTTGTGCGACAGTGCGTGGAGTCATATGTGTGTTGTGTGTGTGTGTGTGTGTGTGTGTGTGTGTGTGTGTGTGTGTGTGTGTGTGTGTGTATGTATGTGTGTGTGTGCGTGTGTATACGTGTACGTGTGCGCGCGAGCGCGCGCGCGCGCGCGTGTGTGTGTGTATGTGCGCGCGCGCATTTGTGTGTGTCTTTCTGTGTGTGCGTGGGTGTGTGTGTGTCAATGTGTACCCTTGTTTGTAGATGCATGGCAGTTATTGTAAAATTCATCTTCTTGTTGGTGTCATTTATGTTTTCTTGAACCTTTTCTGTACTTGTAAGCGCTTAGGGCTTATGATGTAAGATTAAGCTCCATAGATGATCATTATTCTTTTTTATCACAAATATGCGTATTGTAATTAACGCACGGAGTGTGGAACCCAGCACAAATAACTTTTTTTAACGCGATTTCTGTAATGAAATACAAAAATGCACCCTCTCCCTTCTAATGAATGAATACATACCGAAGTATAGTCTTTTATGTGTGTGAGAACTATGTCATTGCCTTCGTCCGCCCTATACCTGGTCACAATGAAAAAAGAACGCTAGAGAGAGAAGGCGCATGCTGAAAAGACATGGTATCTTGCCGCACGGTGGATTTTGCTGAAGGCACGCTGCCAGGTGGAACTGGTATGTTGGACGACACATGCCGTTCATTATGCTTTTACCGTGACTATGACTCGGTGTGTGTGTGTGTGTGTGTGTGTGTGTGTGTGTGTGTGTGTGTGTGTGTGTGTGTGTGTGGGGGGGGGGGGTGCGCGTGCGCGCGCGTGTGTGTGTGGAGGGGTGGGATGGGTGTGTGGGAGGGGGAGGGGGTGTACGCATGTGTGTGTGTGCGTGTGTATGTGTGTGTGTGTGTGTGTGTGTGTGTGTGTGTGTGTGTGTGTGTGTGTGTGTGTGTGTGTGTGTGTGTGTGTTTGGGCATTGGTGCGGGTGAGTTTGTGTTTTTATGTATTGTTTTTATAACCAATGTTTTA
Source organism: Conus betulinus (assembly GCA_016801955.1). Lineage (NCBI taxonomy): Eukaryota > Metazoa > Mollusca > Gastropoda > Neogastropoda > Conidae > Conus > Conus betulinus. Next base: position 11,672 of record JADBJO010003289.1, read on the forward strand.
TGTCTTATGGATTTAATGTTTATTTCATGTGTGTATGCGTGTGAGTGAGTGTGTGTGTGTGTGTGTGTGTGTGTGTGTGTGTGTGTGTGTGTGTGTGTGTGTGTGTGTGTGTGTGTGTGTGTGTGTGTGTGTGTGTGCGTGTGTGTGCGCGCGCACGCGTGTGTGTGTGTGTGTGGGTGGGTGGGTGGGTGCGTGCGTGTGTGTGTGCAGGTGTGTGTGTGTGGGTAAGATGGGGAAGGGTTTGTGAGTGTTGATGTATATACAAATACATATACTAACAAAGGCTTTTATTATGTAACGACTTATAATGTCTCTTTGTAATGTCTTATGTACATGTGAAGTGTTGTGGAGCAGAAGAAAAATTTCCGATGGACAATAAAGCTGATTGAATTGAATTGAATTGAATTGAATTGAATTGATTGAATTGAATTGAATTGAATTGAATGCGCTACACCCACAAGGAAGTGTGTGTTGCTGTTAGCTTATGGTCAGCTGTTAGCTTAAGGGGCCACACACGTTCACTCTCGGTTTTATTGCATTTTCTCAGGACCTGCTTCCGTGCCACGTACACATTAAATACTGCCAGTAATTATTTTCTCAGGCGTGATATGTCTCCCCCATAACAATATTACAATACTGGGGGTCAGAATAGCTCAGTGATAGAGCGCCGGACTCGTAGTCTTGATGATCCTGGGGTTTCGGGTTCAAATCTCCGCCGGGCCTTTTCGGCACAGGGGGATTTTTCCCTCGGAGTTAACATTGGTTCTGACTCCTTTTCCCATACAGTCCTTCGAATGAGACTATAAACTGAGGTTCCGTGTGTGAACGCACGCATAACATCTTGCACACACGTGAACTTCCATCATCATCAACTTCCGGAAGAGTAGACCAGTTTGGCCGTTGGTATGGATGACACGTTACACGTTACACCCTGCGTGAGAACTGGAAAGAATGAAGCAAGTAAGGAAATTGAGTGAACGATACTGACCGATATTGACTGGATGACACGGGAAACGACTGAATGAAGCGCCAGCTGGCAGCTCTTCAGTCGGGACTACCCAGGTAGGCAGCCTGATGTGTAAACGAGTGTGGATTGTAAAGCGCTTAGAGGTTGGTCTCTAGCCGAGGATAGGCGCTATATAAGTATTCATAATAAATAATAATAATGATAATAAATGATAATAATAATAATAATAATAACAATAAGAGTTTTCCAAACCGAAGCTGTACCAAACCAGTGACACGATGGTCCTGGATCGAGTCAAGACATGTTGTTTATAGCCCGGCCGACCACGGGCGCCAGATTTGAGCCGTGTCTGGTACCAGGGCTTGATCAGATCGTTGATCTTCTCGACGCCGGTCGAGGGTATGTCTGGTTGCTGGCGCTGACGTCGTCTTCTGCCAGCGAAAGGTCCACCCCCGTCCTCCTCCTCCCCCCTCCTCTATCCTGCCGCTTCTCCACCCCCACCTCCACCCCTATCCCTCCTCTCTCCCGCCTTCCCCCCCCTACCCCCGACCCCACCCCCACCCTTATCCCCTAAGTAGCTTCGCCGAGGGTGGTTGTCCCCCCAAGGGAGCCCAGGACAAGAGAGCTGCCTTGCCGTCTAGCGGTAGTGGTGGCACTGCTCTCTGCCTCATCCCCTAGTGCTGACAAATCGGTCTCTAAGTCCCCCAGGTCTTGGAACGACTGAGTGGCTTGACTGCAAGTCGTCTAACAAGCCCAGCACCCCCCTCCCCCACCCCCTCCCAGCTCTGCTGCTACTCCATCATCCAGACGTGCCAGGCCTGGCTGTGCTCTTGTTTCTAGTGTTGTTTGCATCGTCGAGACACCAGGTGAAAGGAGGTGGTGCTTGTCATAATCGTCATAATCGTGGGTGATTATTGATAATCGTGAGAAGTGTCCAGCATTTTGGTGATTATTGATAATCGTGAAGAAGTGTCCAGCATTCTGGTGATTGTTCATGATCGTGAAGAAGTGTACAGCATTCTGGTGATTGTTCATGATCGTGAAGAAGTGTCCGGCATTCTGGTGACTGTTCATGATCGTGAAGAAGCGTACAGCATTCTGGTGATTGTTCATGATCGTGAAGAAGTGTACAGCATTCTGGTGATTGTTCATGATCGTGAAGAAGTGTACAGCATTCTGGTGATTGTTCATGATCGTGAAGAAGTGTACAGCAATTCTGGTGATTGTTCATGATCGTGAAGAAGTGTACAGCATTCTGGTGATTGTTCATGATCGTGAAGAAGTGTACAGCATTCCGGTGATTGTTCATAATCGTGAGTGTACAGCATTCCGGTGATTGTTCATAATCGTGAAGAAGTGTACAGCATTTCCGGTGATTGTTCATAATCGTGAAGAAGTGTACAGCATGCTGGTGATTGTTCATAATCGTTATAATCGTGAGGAAGTGTACAGAAATTGGCGAGTCGCTGGGCCCGACGCATTCATTAATTTAACATGTAAAGCGCGTTCTGTCTATCTGTCTGTCTGTCTGTCTGTTGTGTCAAGAGCAGACTTTGTCGTTGGATAAAAGCCCACAGTTTCCGTTATTTCTTTTTTCTTTTTTTTTTTTTTTTTTTTTTTTTTTTTTTTTTTTTTTGCATGGTGACTCTATCGCCCTATTGGGAATATCAAAGCAATAGTCTTTTCTTAAACGCAGACACGGAAAGTTTTGCTTATGTTAGTACAGGAGAGAGAGAGAGGGGGAGGGGGGGGGGGGGGAGGGAGGGAGAGAGAGAGAGACAGAATCTTCTTTTCATTAAAAATATGTATGGAATTCAAATTCGAACTATGCGCAAAATTCCATTTTCATTCAAGATTACAGCCAGATGCATTCTGAATTTGCACGTACATGTGTAGGCCTACCTACGGATGGCAGGAGAAAACCATGCCTAAAAAGAAAAGAATACTTTGTATACAAAAGGAACTATTCATATTCAACAAATCTTTTCGTCCCGTCACGCTAAGTTCTCATACATGTAGGCCAACGTGTTACTTAAGGCGTACGACGCAAGATAAGAAGTTCAAAGAAACGATCCAGGTGAATTTCATTCAAGAATCTGTCTTTCCACACATAAAGCACACCATAGATTTCTGTCTGATTTGGTAGACTTTTTCTATGACGACCAAATGAACAAATCTTGTTCCAGGAGAGAGAACAAAATGGCAGACGTTCGGATTTCGAAATTGCTTCCCTTCAAATTGTTTTTGGAGGTGAAAAAGGCACATTCCGGCATGTTATGTGATGCTAAATTCCATTATTCATACAGCAAAAACATTCAGTGTATGAGATTAGTGGTAGATCTATTGTTGTAAAGCAAGCTGG
>JADBJO010003289.1:20000-22500 GCA_016801955.1 Conus betulinus
ACCGAAACTTGATATCTGACAAATTCGCCGTGTGTGTGTGTGTGTGTGTGTGTGTGTGTGTGTGTGTGTGTGTGTGTGTGTGTGTGTGGTGTGTGTGTGTGTGTGCGTGCGTGCGTGCCTGCGTGCCTGCGTGTGTGTGTGTGTGTGTGTGTGTGTGTGTGTGTGTGTGTGTGTGTGTGTGTGAGTGTGTGTGTGTGTGTGTGTGTGTGTGTGTGTGTGTGCGCGCGAGCGTGCGTGTGTGTGTGTGTGTGCGCGCGCGCGTGCGGGATACAAACCAGAAATCATGTCAAGGAACCGTAAAGAAAATACCAGCACTGTTCAGATTATAATCCGTGGGATAGGACAGTTACAAGAACATGAAACACAGATCAGCTGCCCATGGCACCAGCCTCTTCCATCTTCCTGTTCGCATGCCAGACACGGGCTCTCACAACGTATCTGAACAGAAGACTCGAAGCCATGGAAATAAGGTCTTTACCGCAAAGTGCTGCCAGATCTACTGATCATGTTACAACGAACAGGCACGTTAGACAAAGTGCTGCCAGATATACTGATCATATTACAACGAACAAGCACGTTAGACAACGTGCTGCCAGATGTACTGATCATGTTACAACGAACAAGCACGTTAGACAACGTGCTGCCAGATATACTGATCATGTTACAACGAACAAGCACGCACAAAGTACTGCCAGATGTACTGACATGTTAAACGAACAAGCACGTTAGACAACGTGCTGCCAGATGTACTGACCATGTTACAATGAACAAGCACGTCAGACAAAGTGCTGCCAGATGTACTGATCATGTTACAACGAACAAGCACGTCAGACCATCAAGCATCACATCGAGCCTTAGGAAGATCTGCTGACGCCAGTTAAGAAAAGAAAATAATGTTGATATTGCCATGTAAAAAAAATTCCAATGGTCCTGCTATAAAGCAACCCCCTTACTGTTGAAGGGGAGAAACAGACAAGAAGGCAGAAAGAAGGATGGACTAACAACGTCGCAGAATGGACAGTGAAAACACCTGCAGAGAGCCAAGCCTTGGCACAGAATGGACAGTGAAAACACCTGCAGAGAGCCAAGCCTTGGCACAGAATGGACAGTGAAAACACCTGCAGAGAGCCAAGCCTTGGCACAGAATGGACAGTGAAAAACACCTGCAGAGAGCCAAGCCTTGGCACAGAACTGACAGAGCTGAAAGAACCTAGTGTGCTGTTGTCTGGTGTGGTGTCACGATGTCTCTTAATGGTGTTTCTGTTTCAGTTTTCATCAAGGAGGCGTCACTGCGTGCGGACTTGTCCATATATGCTACACCATATCCACCAAGTTTTGAGACCTCATTACGCATGCTTTAAAGCTGATGGATAAATGAATTTACAACTAAGATGAGAGAATTGAAGAAGAGGATCTTGTGAATACGACTTAGCAGATGTCTGACCTACGCATTAGCCCAACGCGCTGGTCAGACCTTGAGTACCTACCTAACATGGTTGTGCCATTTTTTATTATTGTATGTGTAGTGTAGTGAATGTACACATGTGTGTGTATGGATGTGTGGGCACGGGCCCGTGTGTGTGTGTGTGTGTGTGTGTGTGTGTGTGTGTGTGAGCGCATGTGTGTGTGCCCACTGTGTGTGTGTTTGTGAGCAAGTGTGTGCGCGCTTGTGTGTGTATGTGTGTGCGAGCATGTGTGAGAGAGAGAGAGAGAGAGAGAGAGAGAGAGAGAGAGAGAGAGAGTGTGTGTGTGTGTGTGTGTGTGTGTGTGTGTGTGTGTGTGTGTGTGTGTGTGTGTGTGTGTGTGTGTAAGTGCATGTGCGTATGTGTGTGTGATTTGTGGGCCTATGTGAGCATGCGCACGTATCTGTATATGTATGTGTACACATATATGTGCATGTGTGTGTATTTTTGTATGTGGGTGTATACGCTTGTGCGTATGTGTATGCACGTGTGCGTCCACGTGTATGCGTGTATGTGTGCATGTGTGGGTGTGGATGTACACATGCACCCATGTGCATATGTGTGCGCGTAGGAGCGTGAACATGTACGCGCGCGCTTGTGTATATATCTGTGAGTGCATGCGTGTATGTATATGTGTGCGTGTGTGCATGTGCAAGCGCGCGCGCGCGCGCGCGTGTGTGTGTGTGTGCGTGTGTGTGACTGCATGCACCATTTTTGTGGAAAATGAATGTTCAGAAGAGGACTTAAGATCAAGAAGAAGAACATCAAATGTGCGCATGTTGTGGGTGTGGATGTGCGCATGCACGCATGTGCATATGTGTGCACGTAGAAGCGTGCACATGTACGCGCGCGCTTGTGTATATATGTGTGAGTACATGCCTATATGTATATGTGTGCATGTGTGTGCATGTGCACACACGCGAGCGCACGTGCACACGCGCGCGCACGCACGTGCGCAATCACACACACATAATAAAAAAAAACAACACACACACACACACACACACACACACACACACACACACACACACACACAC
>JADBJO010003289.1:42500-72500 GCA_016801955.1 Conus betulinus
ATGGTAAGGAAGAGCTGGAGAGGGTCCAGGTGGGTGTAGGAGAAGGGGTTAGAGTGGGGGATCTCTGTGTGTGTCTGTGTGTGTGCACGTGCGCGCGCGCGCGTGTGTGTGTGTGTGTGTGTGTGTGTGTGTGTGTGTGTGTGTGTGTGTGTGTGTGTGTGTGTGTGTGTGAGAGAGTTTCTGTGTGTGCATGGGTGGGTGTCAGTATGCACCCTTATTTTGTGGTAGTCATTACAGAATTCATGTTATTGGTTTCATTCATGTTTTTTTTATCCTTTTTGTGTATTTGTAAGCACTTAGAGCGTATGATGTAAGATTAAGCGCCATAAACGATCATTATTATTATCATTACGTCTGAAGGATGTGATGAATTTGTTTTCATGATTACAGACAGGAAAAAAATAACAGAAAATCAGTTCACACAGAAATTTTTCAGCCAGAAGCATACAGACATTATGAAAAATACACGCCTTTGTGCGTTTGATAAAGAAACAGAAATTTGAAAGTTTGACACAGAAAGAAATACAGAAAGAAGAGGACTGAAAGAGAGAGAAGAGAGAGAGAGAGAGAGTGAGAGAGAGAGAGAGGAAAGCAGCTGGGAAAAAAAATAAAGCAGCAATGAAGGAATAGAGGAAAAGAAGAAGGCAAGACATGTGACAGAAAGAAAGACAGACAGACAGAAACAAACAAACAAACAAAAAAAAAATGGAAGAAATAAAAGGAATCATAGAGAGACAGAAACAGACAGACAAACAGACAGAGACAGACAGAGATTCATACCTACAGACAGACACAGACAGAGTGCAATGGTGCCAGACTGATTCAATTTCTCTCTGCTTGAAATCCTCTTAATCTTTAACACACAAACAAGGGTGATGGTCTCTTAAAGGCAAAACACCAGAAAGCAACTCTTTTCTAATTCATATAGACGACGCTATTCTTATCATTTCTTCGCCTTCCCCTCCTGTGGATTACAAATACAAAACGTCATCTCATTGGTACACACTCGAAACCTCTAAGCGAGATTTTCTCATTTCTCATATCGCCCGAAGGGGAATGACTCGCATCAAAAAGCGCTTTCCAGGTTATCTATTTGCCAGCCTCTGTGAAGGGGTGGACAGGCGATGGGTTCAGATTTATCTTCGTCAGGTCAGCCCTGGTTCACTGTGAGCGGCCACGGCCACGATCCGGGCACTCAAAAAGCCGTTACTGGGCTCTACCCTTTAGTCCTCGTCGCGCACCTGCCTGCGTACAAAATGGTGGATCAACCGATAGGAGTTGGAGAGGCAGTGCTTCGTCTTCCCCCCCTCCCCCCCTGCTGTTTTCTCTCTTACTGTCTGTCTGTGTGTGTTTGTCTGTTCGAGACTTTGCCTCTCCACCCTCGCTCCACCCCCTCCTTTCCCCATCTCTCTTTTTCTATTTGTCACACATCTCTCTCTCTCTCTCTCTCTCTCTCTCTCCTCTCTCTCTCTCTCTCTCTCTCTCTCTCTCTCTCTCTCTCATTACCTGTCTTCATTACCTGTCTTCATGTCTTTCTGTCTTCAGCCCTCAGGCATCATAATGGATGGGGATTTGATGCATTTCCTTGCAACGAAATTTAAAACCTTGGCAAACCATCTGCTGTTTCCTGCAATTATGTGGGGTCCATTGCCACTCTCAGTCTCTCTTTTTTCCCCACTCTCTCTCTCTCTCTCTCTCTCTCTCTCTCTCTCTCTCTCTCTCACTCACTCACTCACACACACACACACACACACACACACACACACACACACACACACACACACACACACACACACACACACACTTGTTTATAGGTCTTCAGCAAAGAAAACCCATGACAGAATAAACACAGACCATTCATGAAACCCTATATTGATGTTGACCCAACTGCCAATCCTAGCCAACATGAACATACGTACACAGGTGCGACAGTCGAATGGTCAGAACATTTTGGTCTCAATGTGAAGGCTAAAGGCCAACAGTACCAGGTAGTTGACATGTGGAGGTTTTTTTTCTGTCTGATCTCTAACGACCACAAGTACGAAAAAAACTCTTTTAGAGCTGAGCCTAAACTCAGAGTATTATACGAATCGACGCCAAGGCTCCCCTCTCAGACATACTTTGGATCCTGAGCTCCTTACATTTTGAAGGGGCTGGGATACATAAACATTTACATAATCCCTCCCCCTCTCTCTGTCTCTGTGTGTGTGTGTGTGTGTGTGTGTGTGTGTGTGTGTGTGTGTGTGTGTGTGTGTGTGTGTGTGTGTGTACATGCATGCATGCATGCGTGTGTATGTGTGTGTATGTGTGTGTGTGTGTGTGTGTGTGTGTGTACAAAAGAGAATGAGAGAGAGGAAGAGAGAGAGAGAGAGAGAGAGAGAGAGATGAGATGAGATACATGATATATGTGTGTATATGTATATATATATATATATGTACATATATATAGAATGAACTCTGTGTGTGTGTGTGTGTGTGTGTGTGTGTGTGTGTGTGTGTGTGTGTGTGTGTGTGTGTGTAAATTAATATATATGTATATACATACACACATACATACAAAACACACATATATACATACATATTTCCATAAAATAAGGGTATGTTAGCCGTAAAACAGTACAAGAGGGTTTTTTGTCACAAAGAATTCTTTGCCGCCTGGGAATGGAATCTTCGAACTGAAGAACAGAAGAACAGAGTCTGGAAAGGGTAACGCATTAGTTCTGAGGGATATACACTGTGACACCTTTTATTATTTGACTGATGCTAAACAATGCGAAACTCCCAAGAAGAGTCGTGGACTCCCAAGTAGTTGTACCTTGTTCTTACTTCAAACTGGAGATCACACGCTTCTGACTTTACTATAATAACCCACTGTTTGATGCACAACTTAGGAAGAAAGAACATAGTACTGCTGTTTCTAGCGTGGTTAAGTGGAATGACTGGTTGACTTAGAGTGCACTGGAACTACCTTGAAACCCTTCTTGTCTGTCACTTTGCCATGGGAGTGAAGAGAGTGAATTTAGCGCTAAGTCTTTCAATCTTGTGCTTAGTGTTGAAGGCGTACATTGATGTCAGCCATTAAAGGGCATGTAAAAGAGGAAATAACTACTGTCCTTGTTCTTGAATCTGGCCACTCCATAGCAGACCTTAAGCCAGACCAGTCACAGCACATGCAAACAAGTGGGCATCGGCCTCTGCAGCCATCGAAGATTGCATGAACAGCTCTCTAGCTGTTCCCCATTTCTTATGTGCTCAATGAACTTGAAATGGAGAGTAATTTTAAACTGCAACAATGTTCTTTGTGGCTGACATCTGCAGCGAATCTGATGGTGTCTGTAGCTTTGCTACTTTGAAGGACGATACACACTGGCACTACACAGCAGCGGGACCAGTGGATTTAGGAGACCGGGGTGGAGCGGGAAAGGTTTTCAGTTGGGACTAATTCCAGTGAGACTGACCCCTCGTTTCACGCACGGAATAATGTTGGGGACCAGCTGCTGCACCACTCAGTCTCACTCCAGTTGACTGATTCTGTCTGTCTGTCGCCCTCTCGGACTTCCCTTCTTCTTCTTATTTCCTTTAACTCCATGGAGAGTCATTGTGTGGCTCCACACGAAAGAACTGTACTCTAGGTTCCGCCGGTTCTGTCAGTCGGGTGCCAAGACTTGGATCTCTGCAGATGCTTTCCCTGTCCATTCTGTGATGGTATTAGGCCATCGTTCTTCCTGCCTCCCACTTTGTCTCACTACTTCGACGGTAAGGGGATTGTGTGTGTGTGTGTGTGTGTGTGTGTGTGTGTGTGTGTGTGTGTGTGTGTGTGTGTGCGTGTGTGTGTGTGTGTGTGTGTGTGTGTGTGTGTGTGTGTGTGGTGTGTGTGTGTGTGTGTGTGTGTGAACGTGTGTGAGTGTGTGTATGTGTGAACGTGTGTGTGTGTGTGTGTGTGTGTGTGTGTGTGTGTGTGTGTGTGTGTGTGTGTGTGTGTGTGAACGTGTATGCGTGTGTGAACATGTGTGTGTGTTCATGTGTGTGTGTGTGTGTGTGTGTGTGTGTGTGCGCGCACGTGTGTGTGTGTGAACGTGTGTGTGTGTGTGTGTGTGTGTGTGTGTGTGTGTGTGTGTGAACGTGTGTGTGTGTGTGTGTGTGTGTGTGTGTGTGTGTGTGTGTGTGTGTGTGTGTGTGTGTGAACGTGTATGTGTGTGTGTGTGTGTGTGTGTGTGTGTGTGTGTGTGTGTGTGTGTGTGTGTGTGTGTGTGTGTGTGACGTTTTGTGTGTGTGTGAACGTGTGTGTGTGTGTGTGTGTGTGTGTGTGTGTGTGTGTGTGTGTGTGTGTGTGTGTGTGTGTGAACGTTTGTGTGTGTGTGAACGTGTGTGTGTGTGTGTGTGTGTGTGTGTGTGGGTGTGGGTGTGTGTTCACGTGTGTGTGTGTGTGTGTGTGTGTGTGTGTGTGTGTGGTGTGTGTGTGTGTGTGTGTGTGTGTGTGTGTGTGTGTGTGTGTGTGTGTGTGTGTGTCTGTCTCTCTGTCTGTCTGCCTCTCTCTCTCTCTCTCTCTCTCTCTCTCTCTCTCTCTCTCTCTCTCCTCTCTCTCTCTCTCTCTCTCTCTCTCTCTCTCTCTCTCTGTCAATAGCACGCAGTGGGTCACTCACAGACACTGTTCAATATTCTAGAGACTTGTTGTGACATGATGATCTCAAAACTGAAGGATCTACACACTAAAAGCTTCTCCAGCTCACTGGCGACACACCCATTTCATACACTTTATCAATACTGACGTACATGAATGTGTGGCTATGCATGCATGTTCATGTTGATATTCTGACAGTTTACAACACTTACAGACCTTATAAACATGTGTACCTGTCCACACAATAAAACTGATCAGTCTGTGATCTGAAGACCAAGCTGATAGCCCGTGTGAACACCACTGTGAATGCTAACATAACTGTCCATGGACGGAAGTTGGAATATGTTTAACAGTTCACGTACTGTGGATTCATCATCAGCATTGAGAGCAGTGAAAGACAATGTGAGCATTGTCCAGACTAAAGCCTGTATAAAGGCCAATTACATCTCCTTAAAACACAAAATCAGCTTCCTCTTGCACTGGTACCTTCCATCTCTTTGTATGCATGCCAGACACCGACCCTCAGTCAAGATCTGCAAAGAAAAATCGAAACCATGAAAAGGTCCCACCGCCCCCCCCCCCCCCCCCACCCCCCCCCCCCCCCCCCCCCCCCTTATTTACTCATTCTGTCATAATGAACAGGTACGCCACGCCATCAAGAAGCACATCGAATCATATTAAGATCTACTGACACCAGTAAAAAGAGGACATCATCATAGCATTCCAGTGTAACAAAATCCAATGGTTCTGCTGAAACACCCCCCTTACTGTTGAAGGAGAGAGACAGAGGGAAAGGCAAAATGAATGCTGGACGAATAACATCGTAGAATAGAAGGGGACATATCTACAGAGACCAAGCCTCGGGCACACGGCCGACAGAACTGGCAGAACCCGATGCACAATTCTTCCGTGTGCGAGCCACAGTGACTCTCCATGGAGTTAAAGGAAAGAAGAAGAAGAAGAAGAAGAAGAAGAAGAAGAAGAAGAAGAAGAAGAAGAAGGAGAGGAGGAGGAGGAGAGGAGGAGAAGAAGAAGAAGAAGAAGAAGGGAAGTCTGAGAGGATACAGACAAAATTAGTCAAGTGGGATTTAGTCCAAATGGTGCAGCAGCTGGTCGCCAAAGCTATTCATTGCGTGAAACAATGTTTCAGTCTTACTGGGCGTAGTCCCAACAGATGTCCTGTCTCCTGCACTACCCTGTTCCCCTAACTCCACTCGCCCCACCGCTGTATAGTACCGGTGTATATGGTCAGTCCAGTACGTCGTCATGATGACAGTAGTTATTTCCTCCCTTACAGGTCCTTTAATAGCTGAAATCATTGCACATGCTCAACGCTAAGTGCTAAGTCACAAAATCAGCACTAATTCCATTCTCTTTACTGTTCCCGTGGCGAAGGGATAGACTAGAAAGATTTCAAGGTTGTTCCAGCGCATTCTAAGGCAACTGCTTTTTTTCCACTTACCACGGTGAACACGGCAGTCCTGCAGCCTTTCTTCTCACTCTATGCATCAAACAGCGGCTTTGTTATAGTAAAGTCAGAAACGTATTATATCCAATTCTGAAGCAAGAACAAGGTGTAACTAGTTGCGATTTTATGACTCTTTCTGGGAGGTTTTGCATTGTTAACCAACAATTCAATTATGAAAGACGTGGGGAACAAAAGGAAAGGAAAAAATCCCACTCCTCATGTCAATCACCTGGGACTGTCAACATTCGAACCTTCGACCCTCACATTGAGATTGAAATGTTCTCTAACCATTCGACTGTCGCACCTGTGTACATAATCATGCTTATGTCAGTTAGGTTTGGCAGTCGAGTCACATCAGTATAGAGTTACATGAATGGTCAGTATTTATTCCGTCATAGTTTTTTTTATGTAGAAGACCTATAAACATGTGTACTTGTATATGTACATGTGTGTGTCCACGCATGTGTGTGTGTGTGTGAGAGAGAGAGAGAGAGAGAGAGAGAGAGAGAGAGAGAGAGAGACAGACAGAGACAGACAGAGAGAGAGAAATAAAGAAAGAAAGAGAGGGAGGGAGAAAGAGAGAGGTGTTGGGGAAAGAGAGACAGATTGAGAGAGACTGAGAATGGCAACTGACCCCCATATAATTACAAAGGATGGTTTACCAGGATTTTAAATTGTTATGCAAGGACATGCATCAAATTCCCATCTGTTATGAAGCCTGTTGACTGAAAGACAGAACAGACAGACAAACATGAAGACAGGAAATGAGAGAGAGAGAGAAAGAGAGAGGGAGGGGGAGAGAGAGAGAGAGAGAGAGAGAGAGAGAGAGAGAGAGAGAGAGAGAGAGAGAGAGAGATTTTCACAGGGTTGGGATGAAGAGTGGGGAGGACTGTGCATGCATGCAGAAAGACGGTCTCTTTTTCAAAGAGAGAAAGAGAGACAGACAGACAGACAGACAGACAGACAAAGATAGAAAGGGATATTGGATTGCAAAAGGCAGTTGCGGAGAGGTAAAGTCTCGCACAGAAAAAAAAAACACCCAAACAGACAGTAAGAAAGAGTGAAAAGTGCGGGGGGGGGGGGGGGGGGGGGGGGGGGGGGGGGGGGGGAGAGAAAAGCATTTTTCTCTCCATCTCCTAGTAGTTGATCCATCATTTTGTATGCAGGCAGGTGCGCGACGAGGGTTGAAGGGTTGTGCCCAGTAACGGCTTTTTGAGTGCCCGCATCGTGACCATGGCCGCCCACAGTGAAGCAGGGCTGACGCGAACGAAGATTCATCTGAACCCATCGCCTTTCCCCTCCTTTGCACAGGTGGTGGGTAGATAACTTAGAAAGCGCTTTTTGATGCGAGTTAATCCCCTTTGGGTGACTGAGAAATGAGAAAAGCTCTGGGTGATCCTGAGTAGGGTGTGTGCCAGCGAGACGACGATTCTATTTGTAGCGAATAGGAGGGAAAGAAAAAGGAAAAATGTGTATGAGTATCAGTCTACATAAAGTAGAAAACGCTTGCTTCCTGACGTTTTGTCCCAAGAGGATTTGGAGCAGAGAGAAGTCAAATCGGGATCTGGGTGGATTAAACTCTCTATCTTCCTGTCTGTCTGTCTGTCTGTCTGTCTGTCTGTCTGTCTGTCTGTCTGTGTCTGTATGTATGTATGTACGTATCTCTCTCTCTCTCTGTCTCTCTCTGTATGTCTCTCTCTCTCTCTCTCTCTCTCTCTCTCTCTCTCTCTCTCTCTGATTCCTTCCTTTTTTCTTCCATCATGCTTTCTTCCTTTCTTTCAATCATTTATTCATTCTTTATTTATTTATTTTCTCTGTCTTGCATTTTCTCCATCTCTCTTTTCTGTCGCTTTTTTGTTCCTCTCGTTCTTTCCTTCACTCAATTTGCCTTCCTTCTTTTCTTCATTTCCTCCATTCTATCTTGTTTTTTGTGTGCCTGCTGCTTTCCTTTCCTTTTTTTCACTTTCTTAAACTTCCTTCTTTTTGTCTTTATTTCCGTCTGCGTCTACCTTTAAAATTGCTGCTTCTTCTTATCAAACGCACGGAGGTGTGTATTTTCCATAATGTCTCTGTGCTTCTGGCTGAAAGTTTTTATGTCAAGTGCTTTCTGTGTTTGTTTTCCTGTCTGCAATCATGGAAGCATAAATCACTGCCTCCTCCAAATCCCCCACGCGAACACCTCTCCTCCACCCCCCCCCCCCCCCCCCCCCCCCCCCCCCCCCCCCAAAAAAAAAACCCTCTCCAGTCCCTTTCCCGCTCCTTTTCTCACTGTAAACAAAACAAGCCTAAAAAATCCAAAAAATAAACCATCAAGATGTCACCCAGGATTGCTTTCTTTCTCTGAGGTTTTATTTGTCTCTCTCTCTCTCTCTCTCTCTCTCTCTCTCTCTCTCTCTCTCTCTCTCTCTTTTTTTTTGTATCATTCCGGCGACTTGCATCAGGATTTTGGCGAGTAACAATACTGTCGTATGTTGTCGACTGGCATCAGGTTTTTGGCTGCGCGTAACAATATTGTCGTATGTTGTTTCCAGTAGGTAAACATGAGTGCATAAATCTTAGCCTCCATTCGATGTTTCCCCCACCCTATCCTCTCGCACTTTTTTTAACCGCTCTGTCCCTTTCCAAAAAAATCGTAAGAGAAAGAAAGGCTAAAAGAAAGAAAGTTTTTTTAAAAAATAGAAAAAAGTAAAAGTCACAGAGGAAAGGGAGATCACTTTCATCCCTATCCCACCTTCCCCAAACATTCGGTTTTGTCATTCTGAGCATTCTGCACACAAACAGTTCCATAGCTTGTTGTATCTGAAACTTACTGAAAGACACAGGATATTATTGTGCTTGGGAATCTAGTCATTTTTAAGCTTAAACATTTTGGGTTTTTTTTTCTTAAAACAGCTGTGTCTTTTCTGTTTCATTTTCACAGTGCATGTGTGTATGTGTAAGTGCGTAGTCATTAGCTGTGTTTGAATCAAAAAGAGAGATAGTTGCCGCCAAGGACATTGACAAACAAAGTACAGGACAAGACACGATGCATTTCGACCTCTTGGGTCTTCTTTCAAAAAAAAAAAAAAAAAATAGATCACATTTAACATTTAGGACAGTACAAACAAAGAACGAAGAGAGACTTATCTGATGTCCATGTGAAAGGAGGGGGAAGAAGACCCAAGAGGTCGAAATGCATCGTGTCTTGTCCTGTGCTTTTTTTGTCAATGTCCTTGGCGGCAACTAACCCCCACTCTTTCTAAATTTTGCTTCGTTCTCCGCCATCAGTCGCTCCATTTTGAAAACCTATATGAATACCCAATATAATAATAATGATAATAATAATAACATAATAATAACCTCTCATGCCCCATACCTGTAATGCCCATGTCCTATATTCTCTCCTCCAGCCTACACTGTAATCCTCCCGACCCAATAGTGTATCCTCAGTGCCCCACCACATGATCCTTTATGTTCCACATTGTCATCCGCCGTGCTTCATATTGTCATTCATTCCCGCCCCCCCAACCCCCCCCCCCCCCCCCTCCCCGGGTGTAACCTCGGTGCCCCATAACTTTGTTTTTCCCCCTCCTCCATGCCCTACACGAGGGTCAAAAGACAATCTTGAATTGGGGTCCACGACTTTCTTTTAGCAGAAAGATAACTTCTTGTATTATAGCATTTGTTCAAACAGAGAAACCACCTGCGCAAAAAAGTGTGCGTGCGTGCTTGTATGTTTGTGAAAAGTGTGTGTGTGTGTGTGGTGTGTGTGTGTGTGTGTGTGTGTGTGTGTGTGTGTGTGTGTGTGTTTTTGTGTGTGTGTGTGTGTGTGTGTTGGTATGTGTCTGTCTGTCTGTCTGTCTGTCTGTCCTGTCTGTCTGTTTCAGTGTCTTCCACTCATTAATTTCAACACTTTTTGCTTTCTATTGTTGGTGGAGGGGGGGGGAGAGAGAGAGGAGACAGACAGACAGACAGAGACAGAACACAGACAGACAGACAGAGACAGAGAGAGAGAGAGAGAGGTGGCGAGGTGCTGGGACGGGAGGAAAGAAGACAAGGAGGGGAAAAAAGGGGGGGGGAGGAGGTTGTTTCCATCATCCATCATTTCATCGGTTTCTTCTATTGTGCCTTCCATTCAATTATTTCAATGCTGTTTCTGTCTTCATTTTTTTCTGAGCTGATTCATTCAATCCCACTTCCACCCCCCCTTTCGTTTGGCCCCTTTCCACCCTCCTCACTTTCCTCCCCCCTCTCTCTCTTTCTCTCTCTCCCTCCCTCCCTCTCCTCTCTCTCTCTCTCTCTCTCTCTCTCTCTCTCTCTCTCTCTCTCTCTCAGAAAACACGTATTCATTAAACAGAAACAGCATTCTTGTTGACAGGTCAGAAGTTCAGATGTCACTGCTTTCCCTCTTAATGAAGCACAAATTGCATCCGACATGAATGCAAATGAACCAGTGATGGATAGAAATACGATTTGGTGTATCGTGCATATCTGTCTGTCTGTCTGTCTGTCTGTCTGTCTCTCTCTCTCTCTCTCTCTCTCTCTCTCTCTCTCTCTCTCTCTGCCTCTCTGTCTCCGTCTGTCTGTCTGTCTGTCTGTCTGTCTGTCTGTCTGTCTCTCTCTCTCTCTCTCTCTCTCTCTCTCTCGCTCTCTCTCTCTCTCTCTCTCTCTCTCTGAAGTGTTATCAGTCTTGAAAGCGAGGGCGTGAACGCAAGCGTTCGCGCGCGCGCGCGCGCGCGCACACACACACACACACACACACACACACACACACACATGTGCGCGTATGCGCGCATGCACACACATATGCACATAGACGTGTAAAAGACGGATAAAGGAGAGAGAGTGTGTGTAGTGGATAGATGGTGCATGGATGGATGGTTGGATGGATAGATAGATAGATAGATAGATAGATAGATAGATAGATAGATAGATAGATAGACAGACAGACAGACAGACAGACAGACAGACAGACAGACAGACAGACAGATAGATAGATAGATAGATAGATAGATAGATAGATAGATAGATTCAAACTGAATCCAAAGATACAACATATAGCGATAAACAAACTGAGAAAATTGAAACGAGACTGCAAGGCAACAAGTGAAACGTAATGGGACCAAGTTTAGAAGAAAAAAAATGGAAGGCTGAGAGATAATTTAAAAAAAAAAACGCACAGCCAACATTATAAAATCAAAGAAAGATACACTGATAAGGAAACGGACCGGGAACAAACTAATCATCATAAAACCAAAGCTAATCAACACTTGGCAAGTCTTATTCAAATCCATTGCCAAATGTGCTCTCCGACATGAGAATCACTCAGAACGGGCGATCAATCAGGGAACAGGTGGGGGCCGCGAGCGGGGAAATGAAGGGGAGGAGCGTAGAGGGAAGAAGAGGGAATAAGGTCTTCACACAAGGTGGGGGCCGCGAGCGTGAACAGGGGGAAACAGGGCGAAGGGAGGAGGAGGAAGAAGAAGGAGAAGGGGGCGTAGAGGGAAGGGAGGATGGACGGGAGGAAAGGTCTTCACACACTGGGAGAGAGCAAGAATGTCCTGATGGTGGAACCATGTTGGATCCTTAAGATAAGGTCAAATGAATCGCATAGAGAGGGTAAGTGTGTCAGTCTTTCTATCGTAAAATGAGTTGTGTGTAGAGTCTTTCTATAGTAAAATGAATTGTGTAAAGAGGGTTTGTGTGTAAGTCTTTCTAAAGTAAATGAATTGTGTAAAGAGGGTTGTGTGTGTACGTCTTTCTAAAGTAAGATGATTGTGTAAAGAGGATTAGTGTGTAAGTCTTTCTGTCAAAGACAGCTGTCTCCACAAACCATTGTATATATACATACATATATATATATATATAGAGAGAGAGAGAGAGAGAAGAAGAAGAAGAAGAAGAAGAAGAAGAAGAAAGAAAGAAAGAAGAAGAAGAAGAAGAAGAAGAAACAGATAGATAGATAGATAGATAGATAGATAGATAGATAGATAGATAGATAGATAGATAGATAGATTCAGTATGAAATGCACAACATGCAGTGAGAAACAAAGAGGAAGAACAGAGCTGAGACTGCAAAGGTAACAAAGGAAATGTAACGGGAACCAATGAAAACATGAAATGGAGAGGTGGAAATCAACATGGGACAGGAAATGAAATAAATCAAAGGAAGACATAACGGAAAGAAAACAGACAAGGAATGCACAACAACAACAAACAAACAAAACAAACAAAGACCAGATTATCATCAAACCAAATCCAGTCAACACTTTCCAAGTCTTAGTCAGGCCCGGATGCCAATGGAAGAGACAAAATGTGCTCTCCGAAGTTAGAGATCACTCAGGAAGGGCGATAATGAAACAGAGAGATAAAAGGATGAAGAGGGAGTAACGGGCCCTGGTGGCCGGGGAATGGGAGAAGAAGAGCATGTTCTGGGGTGAGGTGGGGGTGGAAGCGGTTGGGAGGTGGGGGAAGAAGAGAGAGAGAGAGAGAGGGATGGGGATGGGGAGGGTTCAAAATTTCTTTTACAGACTGAGAAGAAAGCAAGAATGTCCTGACAGTGAAATGTGGTTTAATTCAATGTTTTTGTTTTGCTTACAGAGCTATGTTTTAATCCTTTGAATGAAATGAGATGAACGGCATAGAGAGGATGACCATGTAAGTTTCCAACAAAGAATGCTGTCGGCACAAACCGTCGTGTTTTCGTCATTGAAGCCTCAATTGCCCATACCGCTGTTGCTGCTAAGATCCAGTCCTTTGAAAATTGTTTTTGTGACATAATTCTCTCTCCACCACCTCTCTCTCTCTCTCTCTCTCTCTCTCTCTCTCTCTCTCTCTCTCTCTCTGTTACTCTGTCCTTGTCTCTCTCTGTCTCTCTCTGTTACTTCTGTCTATCTCTATCCTTTTCTCTCATTCTCTCTCGCTCTGTCTGTCACTGTTTCTCTCTCTCTCTCTCTCTCTCTCTCTCTCTCTCTCTTCTCTCTCTCTCTCTCAGTGGGTTCATGTGTCTACTTATCTGTCTCTGTCTTTCTGTCTCTCTGTCTCTCTCTGTCTGTCTGTCGGGCGGTCTGTCCGTCTGTCTGTCTGCCTGTCTGTCTGTCTGTCTGTCTCTCCCTCTCTCTCTCTCTCTCTCTCTCTCTCTCTCCACACCACACATGCATACACACACATACAAAGAGAGAGAAAGAGAGAGAGAGAGATTATGTCAAACATATAATGAAAGATATGTTAAAGGAAGAAACAGAGAGACATAGATTTAGATAGAGTCAGGGACACAGAACGATACGTTATGTAAAACATACATTAAAACATGTTAACAAGAAAGAGAAAGAGACAGAGGCAGAGACAGAGAGAGAGGAGGGAGGGAGGGATACAGAGAGACAGACAGACTGACAGACGGACAGACAGAGAGAAGGGTGGGGTCGGTTGCTGAGTATATAGTATTTGGGCTTGTCATTGAAATATTGAGAAGCTGAGATGGCTGACAACATAAAAAGAGCTATCAAACTGGAAAACGGAGATGGGGTTCCAACGATGGCGAAAGTGAGAAAACCGAAATACATAACTTGCAAAAAACGAAAACAGTGGAACGAAAATGGACATTTCTCAGAGACATGAAAGAAAAGAAAATCGATGAACTGAAGATAAGCCAGAAAGAAGACAGGGAGCACAAAAGACAGATGCCAGAGGAAGCTACGAAATAAGGAGGTCCTCCTTCATGGAGAGAACCCAGGAAAGCTTGTTTCCCTCTATCTATCTATCTATCTATCTATCTATCTATCTATCTATCTATCTATCTATTGTCTGTTTACCAGTCTGTTTTTTTTGTTGTAGATATGTCCACTCATCCGTTCGTCCGTCTCTGTGCCTGTAGGTTTTCCTCCTAAAAGAGGTTTGAAACTGCATGCATGGAGGCATTTGTTTGAAAAGAGAGGGGGGAGAAAAGAGGAGGGAGAGATGGAGAGACAGACACAGAGAGAGAGAGAGAGAGAGAGAGAGAGAGAGAGAGACAGAGACAGAGAGACAGAGACAGAGACAGAGAAGAGGAGGAAGAAAGAGGAAAGAAAGAGATGGGAGGGAGGGGAACATGAGAATGGGAATGGTGAGTGTGGAACATAAAATAATCAGGTTTGGCATTCAGAGGCTTACAAAAAGAGAAGGAATGATGGGTCTGAAGCAAGGTCTTTGTTTTCATCTTTTTTTTCATGAGGCCTTTTGCAGTCCCCCTCCTGTAAAAAGGGGCATCAGCAAGCAATCGTTACATAAATACATGATATTCATAACACAATGTTCAATCAAATAATGTCCATAAGGCTGATAAAACCTACGCCTGTGTGGACGGTAACATGAAAAGAGGAAAGAATTAGATTTTTTAAAAAAACATTTATACTGAATACCTATTACCTAAGAATATCATATATACCGAATAGCAAAGACTATCACTTATACCGAATACCTATTAGCTAAGAATACCATTTATACCGAATAGCAAAGACTACCGCTTATACCGAATACCTATTGCTAAGAATACCATTTATACCGAATACCTATTAGCTAAGAATACCATTTATACCGAATACCTATTAGCTAAGAATACCATTTATACCGAATAGCAAAGACTACCACTTATACCGAATACCTATTAGCTAAGAATACCATACATACTGAATAGCAAAGGCTACCACTTATACCGAATACCTATTAGCTAAGAATACCATTTATACCGAGACCTGTGAAGTTTCAACACGGAGTGACTGAAGGCCGAAAATGAAGCGAAATTTGGAAAAGAGAGGGGGTTAGGGTACCGCCCAGGACACAGACAAACAGACTACAAGAGTGTCTAGTCCTGTATTCTGTTTGTCTGTGTCCTTGGCGGTAACTACCCCTCCCCCCTCCCCCCTTTCCAAATTTCGATATCTGTTAGCTAAGAATACCATTTATACCCGATACCTACCAGCTAAGAATACCATTTACACTGAAAGAGCGCCCGGCATCCCTGCCGGGACGTGAAAAGAAGGCAGAGAGACAACGAACAGACAGACTCACAGGGGAGTGAATGGTACTCATCCTTTACTGTCCTCATCTCAGAACAGCGAGTCGTCAGTGACGTTTGTTTCCCATCGCCTTACTACCTCAGTGAATGATCTGCGAATGTTTTTCATGGTGATCCTCTCTCCCTCTCTCTCTCTCTCTCTCTCTCTCTCTCTCTCTCTCGATCCAGACATTCAGCGTGTATAGCGTGTATAGTTGTCACTCGATCCACGTCACCGTTTAGCAGATTTGAAACCACCCAGCACGGTTGAGTCCTTGGAACGCAATGAAGCCACTTGAGCAAATTGAAACTCTCTCTCTCTCTCCCTCTCTCTCTCGCTCTCTCACACACACACACACACACACACACACACACACACACACACACACACACACACACAAGTTTCTGATGCCATGTACAGAAACACGTTTTAGGCGAAAAAAAAAAACAGGGAGATATATCATTATATATTAATTTCATTTTAAAGAATGAATGAATGGTTAGAAATGGCTGAAAACATTTAAAAGTGTCATTAAGGAAGAACAGAAGACTGGGATAACAGCGAAGAAGACAGACTGGAAGAGGCATGGGACTCAGAGAAAGAGATCAGATGGGGAAAAAAAAATGAAGGCAACAAGACAAAGATGAGGGGAAAGTCCAGAAACCTGAAATAGAAAAACACCAACACGAATTAAAAGCAAATACATCAAAGCAATAGAAAAACGAGAGAGAAAGAGACAGACAGACAGACAGACAGAGCACAAAAAAAAAAGAGAAAGGCACACGACGCATCCCAAGTGTTCTCTGATCTAGACGCAAGATCAGAGATTTCTCAGGAAAAGCGGTAACGAAAGGGCGGAGTTTAGGGAATAAACTGGAAATGAAACCTTGATAAAAAGAAAAAACTGCCAACACCCCCCAAAACCAATCACTCCTTTCCCATTTTTGTCTCCCAGCCGGACGTCAAGGGAAGTAACAAAATATGGTCTCCTACCTTAGAGATTCCACAGGAAGGGCGGTAATCAAGAGAGGTAAAGAGAGCAGGGGGGGGGGGGGGGGGGGGGGGGGGTAGAGTCTGAAAATGAATTTGAACACAGAGGGAGAAAGGCTGGGTAACCAAGCAAAGACGCTCATTTCTCTCCACGTCTTCTCTAAACAGGATGTCTAAGGAAGTGACGAAACATGTCCTTCGTTATAAAGAAAATCATTCATTGAAAGAGGGGGGGGGGGAGGGGAGGGGGGGGGGGGGGGGGGGTAGCCTCCGAGGCACATTGTTAGATTCATTCATAAATTAAGGCTGAATACTTGGAACACTAAATATTCTCATGCTATTACTTGTGTCTGCAGAGAAAACATTTCTGTGCGTCATCTTTTGTTTGAATGCTCAGTGTTGACCTCGCTCTATCAGGAGAAATGTGTTTAGATGAATAACTTTGATAATGCCAATATTGTCTTATATGGTTCATGTGTTGCTGAAACTGCCATGGTTATTTCGCAGTCACAGGTTGCAAAATGTTTGTAAAGATCACAACTTTGTGTACCGCTAGGGTATATCACTTATGTAAATATGCACATATCAGACATGGCTTTGCAAGTACTAGATAAGTTGAGTGTGAAGGTTTTTTTTTTTTTTTTTTCAACAAGTGTCTAATATCATCTGGCGATGAAAAGACATTAAATAAACCACTGAACTGAACTGAACTGAACTGAACTGATGTAGTCTTCACAAGCTGGGAGGGAAAAACACGAATGTTCTGACAGTGAAGAGTGAAGAGTAATGGGGTAATAATGCTAGCGCGTGTGTGTTCATACAGTCCTGATCAATCCCTCAGATCGCGTGAGATGATCTGACGTTAAAAAGGATCGCAACGAAATATTTTTTTAAAGGAAACTATCTGTACAGCAGCGAAATATAGCATCTGAAAGTTGCCCAAGAGATGAAATGATGATGTCTCTGACCCCATTTGCTGTAGAAAGACACGGATCATCATGTGGAGCGACTTCATCAGCAACGAGGAGGTGACATCTCTAAACCGGATGCCCAAAAGAATACGACGAAACGTGCTCTCCTTCATCAAAGATCACTCAGGAAAGACTATAATGAAGGCGGAAAATGGGGCGAATGTCTTGTCACAGATTGACAGGAAACTGAAATTATCACCTGACAGTGAGGTGTGATAAACTTAACGCTGACGTGTGTGTTCGGATAGCACTGGTTAATCCTTCACATTATGTATAGGAGCAGGGAGAATTGCATGACAGTCATTCTGTAATGGTGCAGGTACAGATTTTAGCACTTTTTCTATTCGTATTGACTGTCTATATCTCCTGCACTCAACATCCTCTAGCGGTGGTCAGTAATCTACAGGATGTACATGAAATAACAATCTATCTGTCTGTTTGTCTCTATCTATCTATCTAGCTAGCTAGCTAGCTAGCTAGCTATTTTTCTATCTATCTTTCTGTCTATCTATCTACCTATCTATCTATCTATCTATCTATCTTTTTTATCTATCTGTGCGCGCGTGCATGCGCGCGTGTGTGTCTGTGTGTGTGTGTGTGTGTGTGTGTGTGTGTGTGTGTGTGTGTGTGTGTGTGTATGTTTGTGTGTATGAGTGTGTGTGTGTGTGTGTGTGTGTGTGTGTGTGTGTGTGTGTCTGTGTGTGTGTGTGTGTGTGCGTATGTGTGCTAGTGTGTGTTTCGCTCTCGCGCCCACCACCTCTCTCTCTCTCTCTCTCTCTCTCTCTCTCTCTCTCTCTCTCTCTCTCTCTCTCTCTCTGCTCCCTCTCTCTCTCTCTCTCTCTCCTTTCCTTGAGATGGAAGGGGAAGAAGGGAGATGATGAAGATAGGCATGGGGGGGGGGGGGGGGGGGGGGGGTCGGTGAAGATTTCTGGATGGTGCACGTGGGCGTACACACACGCGGATGCATGCTCAGTTTGCTGAGTTTATTTTACTGTCTTTTATTTCATCAAACATGTTGAGAGTGTCAGATACATAAGGCACTTCTACCTCTATAGCCTGCATCTACACTATCTCCACGTGGCATCGAAGTCACACTAATGAATGCAGATAACAGCGCTTGTCTATAGATTGCATGACTGGGTGTGCGCGCGCTTGTGTGTGTGTGTGTGTGTGTGTGTGTGTGTGTGTGTGTGTGTTGCGTGCGTGCGTGCGTGCGTGCGTGTGTGTGTGTGTGTGTGTGTGTGTGTGTGTGTGTGTGTGTGTGTGAGTGTTGTGTGTGTGTGTGTGTGTGTGTGTGTGTGTGTGTGTGTGTGGTTGTGTGCGTGCGTGTGTGTGTGTGTGTGTGTGTGTGTGTGTGTGTGCGCGCGCGCGCGCGTGCGCGCGCGCGCGCGTGTGTGTGTGTGTGTGTGTGTGTGTGTGTGTGTGTGTGTGTGTGTGTGTGTGTGTGTGTGTGTGTGTGCTTGCGCATATTCATGCTGGTAACATCTTTTTCTACATTTTTCTTGAACTTTGATTCAGAATTGTGTTTTTTTTTCCCCTTTTTGTACTTTGCTCTTCTTATTGTTGTTTGACGCTTACTCAGACTTAGACTTCGATGCTCCCGCGTCTTGCGACGCATGACGTTGTTTGACCAGATTGCATTAAATGCGTTATGTGTCTCTGCAATACTATTGGTTCTTTTCACACGGTTTGTGTTGTTCCAGTTTAGCCTACAAATGCTCCGATCTAATGGAGAGTGACTGATCGTGTTCGATCTTTAATCGTACTCATACAGATTTCATAATGATATATTTGCTTTAACAAGTATGGATGGGATAGTAAGATGTGAGTGAAGAAACGTTTAAGCTAGTATTTCTATCGTTGTAACGTGAAAATATCACCACCATAACCATCTCTCTCTCTCTCTCTCTCTCTCTCTCTCTCTCTCTCTCTCTCTCTCTCTCTCTCTCTCTCTCTCTCACACACACACACACACACACACACACACACACACACACACACACACACACACACACACACGCTTCACTCAAGATATTGATTCAGACAGAGAGAGAGAGAGGAGAGAGAGAGAGACAGGCAGGCAGACAGACAGAAAGACAGACAAACACACACACAGAAGAGGAGGAACAGAGGAGGAGGAGAAGGTTGGGCGATGAAGGGGCGGGCGAGTGAGGTTGAGAGACAGGGGGGGGGGGGGGGAGAGAAAAGGGGCCCACAATTAGAAGCAAATGGGACAACAAGCGAGACCAAGAGAGCCAGTGAGAGAGGGATGACAGAAAACAGATGAGAGAACAACACGACAGCTAAATACATCGTTTAAAAAAAATACGAACACAACTAACTAAAACAAACAAACAAACAAACAAACAAAAACGCAAGAAGGTAATCAAGGACTGAATAAACAAAAAATAGAAAAAGAAAAAAGAAAACAGAAAAAGAGAACAAAAAAAACAACAGGACAAGTAAACCGAAATCAAAGCTACTCGCCCCTTTTGCCCGTTTTCCACACATCCATAGCGGAGAGCAAAGCAAGTAACAGGAACGTGTTCACTTTGATTGATGATCTTCCACAAAGGAGATAATGAAAGAGCAGCATCAGAGAGAAGAGGTCAATGGCTGCAGGAAGGAGAACGCCTTGATAAGGATGCGTGACCAGCTCAGAGTGGCGCCTGTGAATTCGAAAGGTCGCGGTTGATTTCTGACATTAAGTGTGTGTGTGTGTGTGTGTGTGTGTGTGTGTGTGTGTGTGTGTGTGTGTGTGTGTGTGTGTGTGTGTGTGTTTGGGGGGAGGGGGAAGACAGGGTTACATCGTTGTGATGTGTATATTTTTAAGCAGTCGGATGACTAAGTAAACCAGCGTTTTCTCTAAGTAGGCGTATGGGAGCATATTTGTTTCATAAACTGATAACAGCTACTTTACCAGAAAAAAAAAAACCGGATCTCATCCGTCACAAAAACACGGTTCAGCTGTTATCCCTGGAAATCACAAACGGTTTCCTTCAAATAATGGCTATTTTTGCTGTTTTCTGTGAAAATCACAAGCGTTTGCCCTATTTTTCCCTATGGATCACATCAGTTTTCCCTATTCTCGACGGGAAAACTGTTATTCTGCGGAAGGAAAGCAACGAAAGTAAGAGAACAGTTATGATGTTCAGAATCACAGCTACTGTCCCCTTTTTGCCGACATCGATCCCGCTTGTCACAGTAAAGAGCTATCGTGGCTGTTTTTCCCTCTCGGGGACGCTTTCCTCGGAATAGTGCCAGTTTTCGTCAGAAAAGCAAGGATCATATTGATCAGACCCAAGGGAAATAAAGAGAACGATTGTGATCCTCGGGGATGAAGGGAAAGCGGTTATGGTCCTTAGGAAACCAGGGAAATCGTTGTGATGTTGTTGTGATTATTTGGAAAGATCGTTGTGATCCTCAGAATTATTGTTATTTTCCTTACTTCTTTTCTTTTTTGGTTGTTTGTTTGTTTGTTTCGTGTTTTTTGTCTTTTTGTATATTTCTCTTGATTATCAGGGATGTTTTACTGAGGAAAACAGCTAGCTATCGTCGCCTTTTTACTTTAGTGTCCTCCCATACAGTCTGTGTTATGGTTTTACTCTCTCGCTTTGCCACTGCTCGGAGGTCCTGTTGACTTATTTCTGGCACCAGATCATCTTTCGCGTCCGATCATTTGGTTGCCAGCAAAGGACTGGTGGCAGTCTGGCAGCGTGGTTCGGTTAGTCCTGGAGGTATTCGTTAAAAGCAGTGAGCACGCAACAATGTCGTTTTTCATGAAATCCCAATTCGTGACTTTTCTTCTCCGTAGACGCTTTAAAGTTCTCTCTCTCTCTCTCCCTCCATAACGATGATGATCGCTTGTTATATTGTAAGTAATAGTGCTGTCTCCACGGAAGAATTGTTGATGGCAGTTAGAAAGTGTCAATGCGGAGAAGCAGTAGATCTCTCTCTCTCTCTCTCTCTCTCTCTCTCTCTCTCTCTCTCTCTCGTCTCTCTCTCTCTCTCTCCTCTCTCTCTCTCTCTCTCTCCCTCCCTCTCTCCTCCTCCCCTCCCTCTCTCTCTCTCTCTCTCTCTTTGTATAATGCTGAGAGTCAGATTACTTAATCGGTGAACTTCTCAAAGTAAGATGTGCTCTTTTTTCCTATGAAGATCTTTCAAAAAGGTCCAAAATAAAACGGCAGTGACGTGGTGGCTAGGTGGGCGAGTAATGGGGGCAGTTGGTTGTGCGGGGAAGAAGGGATGGGTGTGTATGTTTTTTTTTTTTAGTTTGTTTGTTTCTTTGTTTGTTTGCGTTTTTGTTTGTTGTGTTCGGGGTGGTGTGTGAGTTCCTTGCAACTGAAGGAAGGCAAGAAAATTATCACTGGTAGCGTGTATTGTTAGTGGAGTTGAGGCTGTGATACCCGTCTCCCACCCTCCCCCGTTTCAGTGGTGACATTCTGTTTATACAGGTTGCAATGACCGATGGTGTCTTGTCTCTGAGGTTCTCTTCAATATGTCACTATTCGTTTTTCTTCCCTTAGTTTTTTTTTTTCTTTAAATCATACGAACTCTCTCATGTTTGCTCTTCACACACCCTCTCCTCTCTCTCTCTCTCGTCTCTCTCTCTCTCATCTCATCTCTCTCTCCTCCCTCTCTCTCCTCTCTCTCTCTCTCTCACGTTGCAGTAGTTATTGCTTGCTCTCTCTCTCTTCACTCGATGTTAGGTTAATCTAAGGGGGAGCATTTGTTCTGTTTTGTTTTTATATATCGAAGAGAGAGAGCGTGTGAGAGAGAGAGAGAGAGAGAGAGAAGAGAGAGAGAGAGAGAGAGATACAAGAGGGAGAGATACAGAGAGAGATACAGGAGAGAAGTGATGAAAAGGGGGGAGCCGTGAGCAATGAAGCAATGAAACAAATTGTCCAATATTATTAAAAGAAAGGACGATCAAAGACGCAGGAAAATGAGATTTGTGTGACACTGTTAAAAAAAACAACAACACCAAAGATACCAAGACAAAAGAAAGAAAACGTGCTGGGATTTGAACATACACTGGCCAAAAACGACACCATGTCCATGATGGTAATGAAAGAGTCCCAAGAGCGAAATTAAAAGGGGGAATACGGGAAAGATGGAGACCAAAAAGAAGAGAGAGAGAGAGAGAGAGAGAGAGAGAGAGAGAGAGAGAGAGAGAGAGAGAGAGAGAGAGTGCAATGGAGGGAATGTGAAGAAAATGCATGTCAAGAACAAAAACGAGGGGAAACAGGAAAGAAAAGCAAGATACTTACAGAATGAAGTCGGAAAAGAAAGCAAAAAAAAAATCGTAAATTAAAAAAAAAAACACACAACCCAACAACAACAAAGAACAACAAGAACGAAATAAAAAAAAAAGAACTAATTCAGTCACATTCAACGAAACTCTCACAGGAACCCTTTTTATTCTTGAAATAATGTTTAACCGACTAAAACAACAACAGCCACTCGAGTCTTTCCGAGTCTTCTCTCCGCGTCCCAACCGGATGACGAAAGAAGTGACGGGATATGCTTTCCTTCATTAGAGATCCTTCAGGAAGGGCGGTAATGACGGGGAAGGACTCGGGGGGGGGGGGGGGGGGGGGGGGGGGGGGGGGGGGGGGGGAAGGAGGGAGAGAATCCCCGCAGACCAGAGAGTGATGGAGGAGGACAGGAGGAGGGGAGGGATGGGGGGGACGAAGAGGGGGAAGGAGGGGGGCCACCGTGAGGGGATGGTGGAGAGGGGAGAAAACGAGCGTGGGCCTGACAGGGAGGTGTGAATAATTGAGTAGTGGGCTGTGTGTTTAGGCAGACATGTTTAATCCCTGGCATTGGCTGTGACAGTCTGTTTAGGGAGAATTACTTTCGGAGACATCATAAACAAAATGGCGATGGCGGTGTGCCGTTCTCATTAAACCCTCTGTCATTATAAAACAAAGAGACAAACAAAGGGGAAAAAAAACTCTTTGTGCTGACAGGAAGGAGGGTCAAGGGAGGAGACCATGTCAACTTGTGAACTTCTCTGTCCCTCTGTCTGTCTGTCTGTCTGTCTGTCTCTCTCTCTCTCTATCTCTCTCTCTCTCCTCTCTCTCTCCTCTCTCTCTCTCATCTCCTTACATCTTTTTTCTTACACTTTTATCTTACACAGTTTGCAGTTTTGGTCATCCCCTGGTCTATCAGTTTCCTCGGGCTGTCTGTCCTATCTGTTTGTCTTTCTGACTGACTGCAAGTCGTTCTGTCGGTCGTTTTTCTGTTCGATTGTGTGTTTCTGTGTGTATATGTGTCTGTACGCCCTGTCTGTCTGCATGTCCACTGTTCTGGTCTGTCTGTCTGTCTGTCTGTCTCTCTCTCTCTCTCATTCTCTCTCTCTCTCTCCCCTCTCTCTCCTCTCATCTCTCCTATCCTCTCTCTCTCCTCTCTCTCTCTTCTCTCATATCAATCTCAACTGTCTAACAAAAATTTCACACAGCTTCTCAAAGTTACAAGAGTTAATGTGGTTCACAAATGCCTTCGTTTAATCCCACTCTTATGCAACCAGTCATGACAGCTATGCCCTCAAGTATTTTGCGAGTCGTTTGCTTATAGTGCGGGCAGCCCTATAATGAAAAGCGGTCTTTCTTTTCTGCGCAGTACAGTTACCTTTGTGCTGAATCTGGCGACAGCTAATGACAAACACTGAGAAACGTACTTTTGGAAAGTTTTCAGTGTCGTCAAGGAGGTGTCCCTGCGTGCGGACTAGTCCATATACGTTGCACCACATCCGTCCTGAGCTTTGAGACCACACTGCGCAGGATGTAAAGCTGATGAACTAATGACTAAGATGAGAGAGTTTCAGTGAAAAGGGTCTCGTGGCTACGACTTGGCCAGTGTCCGACCTACGCATAGCCCCAACGCGCTGGTCAGACCTTGAGTGCCTACTTAACATTGATTGTGCCATTATGATCATTGTATGTGTTTGTAGTGTTTTGGAGAAGAAACGTTTTTCCATGATGTACAAAGCATGACAGAAAGAGGATGCAAAGGACAGACGATTCTGAATGTTCAGCAACCCCACCTTGAACAAGTGCAGAAAGAAAGGACAGGAATGAGGAAATCACAGAAACACACAGAAGAGATTCAGGGCTTTTTGAAAAGGGCGAAGGAAATTTTAAAAACAAGAAACAAACGAGCCAACAATACGTCACCAAAACGCTTCTGCCCACACAACCGGATGCCACATAAACAAAACAACAAAACATGCCTTTCTTTTTAAATGGAGAGCGTGCAGGAAGGAAGGGGAGATTAAATGAAGCGGCGGAGCAGTCTATCACAAGGGATAGCCTGATGCGGAAAAGGCAGTTCAAAGGGCTATGGCGGAAGGCATTGAGGCTGTGTGATTAACTCTGTGTGTGTGTTGTGTGTGTGTGGTGTGTGGGTGTGTGTGAGCGACGCGCGCTCGAGCCCGTGTGGTCGTGCAGTGTGTGTATGTGGTGTGTGTTGTGGGTTGTGTGGGTGTGTGTCTCTGCATGCGCTTGTGTGTGTGTGTTGGTTGTGTTGTGTGTGTTGTGTGTGTGTGTGGTTGTGTTGTGTGTGTGCGTCTTAGTGATGGGGTGGTTGTGTGTGTGCGCGTGTGTTGTGAGTTGCGCGTTGGTGAAAATTATATGAGTGTTCGTGTGTGCGTGAGTTTGTGTTACAGCTGTGAGGTGGAGTTTGCGTTTGGTGTGTGTGTGTATGTGTGCCCCGTGCGACGGTTACGTTTGCCCGTGGGGTAGGTGTATGGTGTGGTGTGAGAGAGGGTTTTTGCATGCGTGAATGTATGTGTGTACATTGGGTGTGCATTGTGTGACTGTGTGTGTGTGTTGTGTGTGTGTGTGTGTGTTGTGTTGCTGTGTGTTGTGTGGTTGCACGTACATGTGTGCGGGTGCGCAAGCATCTGTGGTATATGTGTGTATTTGTGTGTGCGTGTGTGTGTGGTTGTGTGTGTGTGTGTGTGTGTGTGCTTGTGTGTGTGCGCGCGCGTGAATGAATGCTTGTGTGGGTGCGAGAGAGAGAAAGAGAGGGGAGAGAGCAGAGAGAGGGAGGGGGGACAGGAGGAGAGGAGAGACGAGAGAGAGAGAGAGAGAAGAGAGAGAGGAGTAGCGAGAGAAAGAGAAGAGAGGACAGTGAGAAGGAAAGAGACAGAGGAAAGAAGAGGACACAGTGGAGAGAAGGGAGAGAGAGATGGGGGGTGGGGGTGGGGGGGACAGGGGGAGACAAGAGGGAAGCTACCCCGGACGTCAGTCCTGACATCGATTGTGACCACCAATCTTTTCGTCCAGCACTGACAACTGAGGAGGAGAGAGGTTACGTTGTTGTTTTCTCGTTACTGCATGAGATCAGAGTTGCTGAATCCCCTAATTTAAGAACCCTCTCTCTCTCTCTCTCTCTCTGCTCTCTCGGAGTCTCCTCTCTCTCTATCTCTCTCTTCGTTTTTTTTTTTAAAAATAATTCCTTGAGTGCAGATGCATTTCATTGCCATTCGTTTGTTTAGTCTGAATCTTCTCAGCTGTTTCCACCTTCTTGTCTGTGTCGTCCGCCATTGCCTTTACAGCCCTCCCCACCCCAACACCCCACCTTCCTTTTTCCCGTCTTGTCTTTATCTCTCTCTCTCTGTTATCCCGCTCGTCTCTCTCTCTCTCTCTCTCTCTCTCTCTCTCCTCTCTGTCTGTCTGTTGTCTGTCGTGTCTGTCTGTCTATCCGTCTCTCTGTCCTACCCTCTCCGTCTCTCTCTGTATCTTCTTGGCTTTTGCTCTCTCTCTCTCTCTCGCTCTCTCCGTCTATCTCTCTCTCATCTCTCTTCTCTCTCTCTCTCTTGTTTCTCCCTTTCTCTTTCTCTCTGTCCTTTTCACTCTCTTTTTTTTCTGTCTGTGACACATATGGTATACATTCTTATGTCCACCAGGGAAAAGTATAGCTGTCTCAGCACACAAGTCAGCGCTACTTCTGTGCAAACAGATGGACACCAATACTCTCATGGGAAAACCACAAACTGTCTGGGACACACGGCATATAACTAAAACAGATAACCACACTGTTAGTTTTAACGGAAGGACCATAGCTTGTCTCAACACA
The DNA here is from genome assembly GCA_016801955.1 of Conus betulinus. Taxonomy (NCBI): domain Eukaryota; kingdom Metazoa; phylum Mollusca; class Gastropoda; order Neogastropoda; family Conidae; genus Conus; species Conus betulinus. The sequence continues at coordinate 68,646 of JADBJO010003289.1, forward strand.
CAGGTCAACGTAACTATAGCTAAACAGATCACCAATCACATTTGCAGGGGAGAATTACAACTGCCCTGAAATACAACACAAATCACCCCCCCCCCTACCCCGATCCCTTAAGGTGGTTTTCTCCTTCAACCCACCCCCATCCCCCCTGCTCACCTCTCGCACCCTCACCTCTCCGCTTCTTAATCTGTAATGGCCCCCGCCCAACCTCTCCGCACATTACCTCCCCATCGCTGACACACCCCCCCCCCCCAACCCCCCCCCCACCCCCCCCCCCCCCCCCCCCCCCCCACCCCCCCCCCCCCCCCCCACCCCCCCCCCCACCCCCCCCCCCCCCCCACCCCCCCCCCCCAACCCCCCACACCCCCCCCCACGACCACTCTTCATCCTGCGGCATTACTAGGACTTCTCTGAAAGATATCTAATGGGAGGAGGAAATGTTCGGTCACTGCCAGTGCTGTTGGATTTGGAACTGAGAACTTTGCTCGGAAAGAACCAAGTGGCCTTTGTATATTCTGTGTTTCATTCCATGCACGTCTTTTTGTATTGACTGTCTTTTACGTCGTTTGACGTTACTTGTTGTTTATTTCCTTTCTTCTTTCTTTTTTCCTCAAATGGATTTCTTATTGTTGTTCCTGAGCAATGGATTGGGTTTGTCATTTTCCTTGTTATCTTCTTTTGTATTCTCCTCTCTATCTTCTCTCTACGCTCTCTCTCTCGCTCTCTCTCGCCTCTCCGCTCTCTCTACCTCTGTCTCCTTCTCTCTCTCTTTTCTCTCTCTTCATCTCTCTATCTACTCTACTCTCTCTATATCGTTCGCTCGCCGCTCTCTATCTCGTTCGCTCGCGGCTCTCTCTCTCCACTTCTCTCTCCATTCTCCCTGCCCCACCCCCCCCCACAGCCACCCCCCCCACCCCCACCACCCCACACCCCCCCCCCCCCCCCCCCCCCCCCTCTCTCCCTTGTAATCTCCCTTACATTTCTCCTCTGTCTATCCATCCCTCTCCTCTCTCTCTCTCTCTCTCTCTACTCTCTCTCTCTCTCTCTATGCTGCTGTACAGTTAGCTTTCGGTGTCTTTGTCTATTGTCGGCCGACTGCCTGCTTATCGGTCTCTCGGTCTGGTCTACCTCTCTCTCCTCTCTCTCTCTCTTCTCTCTCTAACCCCCACCCCCCCCCCCCCCCCCCCCCCCCCCCCCTTCTCTTCTCGGTATTTTCTCTCATTGTGTCCGTCTCGTCTCTATTCCTCCATTTCCCTCTGTCCCTCTCTATCTCCTCTCTATCTATCCCGTCCCAATTTTTTTAGTAACCCTGATTTTTTGTTTGCAGTCTGTATTTATGCTTCTCTCTTCTGTTTCTATTAGTTTCTCTTTCATTGTCTCTGTTTCTGTCTGTCTATCCCCTGATTGAGATTTCGCTTTTTAGATCTATATGTTAGTTCTTCTATCTTTATATCTGTGGTCTCCTGTCCCGCTCTCACTCCTATTTTTTCTTTCTCCCTTTCCTTCTCTCTATCTCTCTCTCTCTCTCTCCTCTATCTCTCTTCTCTTCTTCTTCTTCTTCTTCTTCTTCTTCTCTTTTACTCGTTGGTCGTCGTCAGTGGGCTCGTCGGCGTCAATCGTCGTCGTTGTCGAAGTGCGAGTCGTTTGTCTTCGCTCGTCATTCGTCGTACCGTCGTGTCGTCGTCTTCTTCGTCTTCCCTTCATCACGTCTCTCGACCCTTGTCCATCCCTCTTTCAATATATTTCAATACGAACTTTCTTAAAGACAAGGAGGAAACGTGCATGCAGCACACGAGGGAAAACGATGGAGGAGAGAGAGATGAGAGAGAGAGAGATGAGAGGAGAGAGAGAGGGCTGAGGAGAGAGAGAGGAGAGAGACAGAGAGACAGACGGACAGACAGACAGACAGAGACAGAGGGGGGGGGGGGGGGGGGGGGGGGGGGGGGGGGACAGACAGACCCTGTGAAGACAATTCCACACAGAAAACGTACTACAAATAACCTTATCTATAGGCACTCCATCCTTACTGTCGCCAAACCAGACTCTGTAACACGCGCGAGCCCTTCACTCACCCTCTATCCCACACCCACCACCCTCCCCTCCCAAAACACACACCCTTTCCTGAACCAGCAGACGTGCAAAATTGCATAAAATATATAGACTGTGATAGTGAGTATAAGATAAAAATTCCATAATGTTGCTTATAGCCCAGCCGACCACAAAGGGCCACATCAGGACTGTCACCATGTTAAAATCAACTCACGAGTCATTCATTCACACAATTCTTTAAAAATACATCCGAAAAACCTATCCGAAAGTTTGTTAAAAAAAAATCTTTCCACAGTAAAATCTCCGATCCGATGAAAAATGTTCTCTTTCAACAACTCAAAGATCGCGTCAGGCGGAACGTCTCTGAACAAGGTTTTCATGATAGTGAGTATGTACACGTGCAATACGTATTTCACATTTGAAACTGTGAACACAGCTAAGGGGAAATATAGAAAAGACATTCTGCCCAGGAACTACTTTGATGGTATTGAGAAAATTGACATTTTTCTTTGTGGTCCAAATCTCTTAACTTGATTCGCAAAATTCATGTTTAAAAAAAAAAAAAAAACGGGTGAGGGGGTGGGTGCCAAAGAATGTGCGGGGAAGGCGAAGCGGGAATGGGGATTTCAAGAGAAACGCGGCACCGACGTGGTGACCCTTCATTGTAGTTCTGCCCAGACAGACTGTCACCTCGAATGGCAGGCATTAAACATGGCTGCCTGAACACACAATCCAGCGCTCAGTGTCCCCGCGTTGACATGCCGGGGCATTCTCGTCTTCCTCCTGACCTGTGAGAACTGTCACCTTTTCGTTCCTGACGCCCTCCTTTCTCTCCTGTTCTCGCACATAATGAATGGTCTTTCATTAATGAAGACAAGCGCATCCCTGCCTTTATTCTTCTGTTCAGACGTGGAAGAAATAGTAGATATCGGATTTTTTGTTAGTGAAAAAAATCATAAAACATGTGACATCAGCAACACTTTATTGAAAAGGACCATTGCCCACATGTTTGTAGAACCAATCCCACAGCACATCCCACAGCACATCCCACAGCACATAAGCGCGAAAATGGCAAGTCCTCCCTTCATTTGCCTACCAATGAGCTAACTAGCCATTAATATGGATATTATAACCTACTGCTCTACGGAACGAGTGCTCTTGACATTCGGACCTCCAGAAGATAGGGTGTTACGTCACATGATCATTTGGTGTAAAGGTTCAAGGTATTTCCATTTTATAGCACCCCACAACCTGTGCTTTTACTTCCAGAAAAAAAAACATCTTTTAAAACGTTAGCAAAGGATTGAATGCGAATCAATGTCGAAAAGTCAGTCGGGTCTTAGGATGTCACATTGAATGATGTCTCGAGTAAACCTCCCTTAACAAGATGCAAAATGAGGCGACTGCAGGCGGGAATCTAAAACAATTTTAAATGTAATTCAAAGCGCACCGCCAAGAAAACGTCGACAAACAAATTACAAGACAAAACACGACCCGTTTCGACCTCTTAGGTCTTCTTCAGGCAAGATACAAAACACTCAGGACAACGAAAATGAACACAAGCAATCACTTATCATTATTCACTTTAGCGCAAGATGGGGCGTTGAATGAAGCATTGCGCTAAAATGATTGAAGAGAAGTGATTGCTCGTTCGTTTTCGTTGTCCTGAGTGTTGTGTATCTTGCCTGAAGACCTAACAGGGTGAAACGCGTCGTGTTTTGTCTTGTGATTCGTTTGTCCACGTTTTCTTGGCGGTTCGCTATTAATGACGTTTAAAATTCCCTTCAATTTGCCGCGGCTCATCTCAGG
>JADBJO010003289.1:75000-77500 GCA_016801955.1 Conus betulinus
CTTATCTATAACCCCCCCCCCCCCCCCCTTTTTTTTTTTTTTTTTTTTTTTTTGGCTACCTGTGTTTTGATATTCACACTGGACAATACGTATTGCACGTGTATATTTATCATTAGGATTCTGTTCATATGCGACATTCTGCACATCTGGTGGTGTGGGGGAAGGGTATGTGAGTGAAATAAGAAGGGAACGGTGTGGATAGGTGGCTGGTTGACACACGAACATATGTTCTGTTTGGACTAGTGATATTGTTGAGATGACAGTGTGCGCTTAAAGTGAAAAACAAAAAGTACGTATTCTGCCTGGACTTGCTATGGTAGGGACTGTTATTCCCTGCCATTAATCATTCAGTCTCTCTTCTTCTTCTTCTTCTTCTTCTTCTCCTCCTCTTCTTCTTCTTCTTCTTCTCCTCCTCCTCCTCCTCCTCCCTCTTCTTCTTCTTCTTCTTCTTCTCCTTCTCCTCCTCCTCCTCCTCCTCCTCCTCCTTTCTGTCTCCCTTGCACACCCTCTTTTATATATTTCAACATGTACTTCCCTTTTCCTCAAGGAAAGACAAGGGAAAAAAAACGTGCATGCAGCACAGAGAAAATGAGAGAGACAGAGACAGGGAGACAGAGGCAGAGGCAGAGACACAGTCAGAGACAGAGACAGACTAAATGACTGTATAGATATCGATTAACAGCCGCTATAAAGACAATGCCACACAGGTAACAAACTACTATTACCCTGTATTTATTGGCACTCTGTTCTCAATACTGCTAATCCACCTCTGCAACATACGCACGCACATCATTCATTCGCCTATCCACACCCCTTCCAAACACATGCCCTTTCTTGCATGAGCAGACGCAAAACGACAAAAAATATATGCATTCTAATAATGAGCATACACGTGCACTACACACATGAATGTGAAAACACAGCTGGGGGAACAATGGAAAAGACGTGCTGCTCAGGAACTGTTTGTAGGTATATAAAGACACTGGCGCTTTTCTTTGTGGACCAGTTTTCTTAGATTGACAGGCAAACTTCATTTGAAGAGGAGGGGGAGGGGGCGAAGGATGTGCAGGAAAGGGGGAAAAGGGGGGAATGGGGATTTCAAGAGAAACGCAGAACTGGCGTGGCGATCCTCCACTGTGGTTCTCTCCAAACAGACTGTCGCCTTAAAAGGCAGGAATCAAACATGGTTGCCTGAAAACCACAGGCCAGCACTCTGTTCGCTGTGTGGAAATGTCAGGTCAGGCACGCTTTCCTTCTAATCTGTGAGAATTTGTACCCATTACATCCTTGACGTCCCCCTTTTCCCTCTTGATTACCACTCATACTGAATGGTCTGTAGTGAAGACGAGCATATACCTGTCTTTGTCCTCCAATTTAGCCATGGACGTGACAATGCATATTTGACTTTTTTACCTAACCAAAATTCTCAATACATTTTGTGACATCAACAATACTTTATCCAAAGGACTCGTTACCCTCACGTTTCTCAAAGCAATTCCATAGCACACCAGTACTAAAATGGCGAGCTCTCCCTTCGTTTGTCTACCAACTACTAAACTAATTGTGAATATGGATATCAAGATATTGCTGTATGAAACCAATGCTCTTGCGGTTCGGAACTCAAGGGATCGGGCGTTGCATCACGTGATGACGATGACCATTTCAGTCTAACCTTTCAGCTAAGCTGACCATTTGCTTTAATTCAACTTTCCATTTTACATCTCCCACAACCGTCGCTTTTACTTCCATCAAACGTCTTTTAAAATGGCAGCACAGAATTTAATGACAATCAAAGTGGCCGAGTCAGTTCGGATACAGAATGCAACATTGTATGAGGGCTTGTATAACCCTCCCCTAACCGCCAGCCGAGACTTATCTCTTCGGATTTAAACGCTTTTGCTTGAACACACCACTCGGCATTCAGATGATCAATCTTCCTTGTCAGGGCTTTCTGGATTTCCTCCCAGTCTGTGACCTCTGTTTCCCGGCTTCTTCTCTTCTCCCTCCACAAGCCTTGTCACTTCGTTACCTCCCTTCCCAGATGATCTCTGTCGATGGAGAAGCGTCTTCTTCACTTCCTTTGTCATCTGGTTTGGACGTAGAGATATGACGATGATTTTTACTAGGTTTTGGTGGGTTTCATTTTGTTGTTGCTGTTGTTTCATTTGGTATTTCCAGTTCCCGCGCTGTCATCTCCTGTATATTCTATCGATTTCTTTCATAGTTCATATGCTTCCAATTTCTTCTTTTTTTTTTTTTTTTTTTTTTTTTGACAATCTCTGTGATGCCTTCATCCTTTCTTCTTCCCCACTCTTTCGTTTACTTGCCTGCCTTCGTCTCTCGCTGCTTCAGCGTTTCATTTTATCTCCCCCTACCTTTGAATTTCTGGTGACATTTTATGTTATTGACACTTTCAATTTCAGTGTCCATTAAACGAGCCGTATGTTCTCTCTCTCTCTCTCTCTCTCTCTCTCTCTCTCTCTCTCTCTCTCTCTCTCTC
>JADBJO010003289.1:80000-82500 GCA_016801955.1 Conus betulinus
TACAGACAGACAGGCAGACAGACAGACAGACAGAGGGACAAACAGAGACAGAGACAGGCAAACAGACATACAGACAGAGACTGAATTATATTGCAGACATGAAATAACAGCATCTCTAAAGACAATTTTACACATGGAAAAGGTTGTATCAATAGCCTCTATTTATACGCACTCTCACCTCAAAAGTGCCAGCCCGGACTTCGCAACACGTGCGTGAACATCACTCACCCATATATCCACACCAGCCCCCTTTCCATCCATATCTCTCCTCATTTCAACTACACCAGCAGACGTGCAAAATGACACGACAATATAGAATTCAAATGGTGAGCATGCACGTGCAATACGTGTAATCAGATGTGAATATGAAACCATTTCTAAGCGGGAAACTCGAGACGACATGCTGCTCGGAAATTGTTTCGTAAGTAAAAAGACAATTGACACTTTTCTTTGTGGACCTAAGTTCTCAGCTTGTTTGGTAAAAAATTCATTAAAAGAAAAAAAGGAAGGGGGATGAGGAGGGGGGGTTCAAAGGGTGTGTAGGGAAGGGAAGGCGGAAATTGGGATTTCAAGAAAACACCAGAGCTGGCGTGGTGATCCTTCACTATAATTCTCTCCAAACAGGCTGTCAACCTCGAATGGCAGGACTTTAAACAAGAGTGCCTGATCACACAAGGCAGCACTCAGTTCCCCACGCTGAAATGTCAGGGGCATTCTCGTTTTCCTCCTAATCTGCGAGAACTTTTAATCTGCGAGAACTTTTACCCTTTCTGTCACTGACACTCTCTTTTTCCCTCCTGATTATCGCCAATGCTGAATGGGCTCAAACGAAGATAAGCGCATTCCTGTCTTTGTCTCGCTGTTTAGGCGTGGAAGAGATTGCAGGCGTTCCACATTTAAAACTAAAGTTAAGACATCAGTGCATCTTAAGAAATTGGCAGTTCTTACTCATTTCTGTTATGTTTGTAAAAACAAGCCCAGAGCACGAGAAGTGTTAAAAACGGTAGGTTTTTCCCTACCTTTGTTCACCAACTAGCTAACAAAAATCATAAACAAAGATATCATGACCTGTTGGTTTATGAAACGAGTGCTTTTGCTGTTCGGAGCTCCAAAAGGTTGAGTGTTAAGTCACATGATGATTTGGTCGGAAGATTTAAAGCTAAGACGAACATTCGTATTTTCTCAACTTTCCATTTTACAATTCACACAAGCTTTGCTTTTACTTCCATCAAAACATCTTGTAAAATGGCAGCATAGCATTCAGTGAGACAGCTTGGCCAGGTCAGTCCAGTCACCGAATGGCTCATTAAGCCGTCGCTGTGCCTCATGTCGGGGATTTAAAACTGGTTGCTAGGACACACTAGTCGGCTTTACGATAATCACACTTCATTGTCAGGGCTGTCTCGTGTCTTACATGTGTTCATGTGTTGCTGAAATGCCATAGTTATTTCGCAGTCGCAGGTTGCGGAATTTTGGTAAAGATCACAACTTTGTGTACCACTAGGGTATTTCACTTATGTAAATATGCACATATTATATGTGGCTTTGCAAGTACTAGATAAGTTGAGTGTGAAGGTTGTTTTTTTTATATATAACAAGTATCTAATATCATCTGGAGATGAAAAGACGTTAAACAAACCACTGAACTGAACTGAGCTGTCTTGTGCTCCTCCCAGTTTGAGATCTCTGTTCCCAGTCTTCCCCTCTCTCCCACACGTCTTTTGCCTGCACTGTCTCAATTCCTTTGTCATATGGTTTGGACATGGAAATATAATGAAGGGGGTTAGTTGCCTTTACTGGTTTGGGTGGGGTTATTTTGTTTTTCGTTTTTGTTTTCTTTGATCTTTCAGTTTCCTGCGATGTCATCTTCTTTACATTCCATTTATTCCTTTCCTGGGTCATGTGCTTCCGGTCTTTTTCTCTCTGTTGCGGACACATCTCTTGGCATCTGTTGTGTTCCCTCCTGTTGTTCCCTCATCCGCTTTCCCGTCCCTTGCCTGTCTTCGTCACTCTCTGCTTCAGCGTTTCAACATTATCTCCCGCTACTTCTTAGTTTCTGGTGGCATTCCATGTTACTGACATTTTTCCATTTCAAAGTGTCTGCTTTTACGAGCTGCTCTCTCCTCTCTCTCTCTCTCTCTCTCTCTCTCTCTCTCTCTCACACACACACACACACACACACACACACACACACACACACACACACACACACACACACACACACAAACACACACTGTCTCTCGTTTTGTTCGCTCACCTATTATCTGGTATCACTTCACTGATAGTTTCCACACAGTTTTCCACACATTTTCTCACCATTACAGCAACGGCTGTTCAACCGATGCCTTCCTCTTGCTCCTAGTTCACCTGGAGTCAATCATATCAAAAATTGTCCACTTTCAGCATTATTTGCGTTCAATGACAGGCAACTCTGGGATTGAAAGACTAGTTTCCAGTTTCTGTGTATGGTACCTAACCAACTGATAAAAGTCACAATCAT
>JADBJO010003289.1:85000-95000 GCA_016801955.1 Conus betulinus
CTCCACGCCCAAAAACAGATGACAAAGGAAGTGCTTGAACGTGTCTCCTTCGTCGGAGATCATCCAGGAAGGGAGATAATGAAGGGAAAAAGACTTGTGTGGAAGGAACGGCCGGGTTAAGGAGCTCGGAAGCTGGGTGAAAAACGAGAAGCCCTGACAGCAGAGTGTGATTAACTTCAACCTGACCAGCGGGTCCAAGCGACTAAGTTCTCATTCCCCAGTGGAGGCACGGCAGGCAGTTAAAGGAGGGGTTACACAGAACATCGTTCAGTGTTGTACGCTTCCATTAGACTGACTTGGTCGTTGTTTTTTTTTTTTTTTCATTGAATTCTTTGCCGCCAGTTTGTAAAAGATGTTTAAAGGAAGTAAAAGTGAACGTTGTGGGAGCTGTACAATGAAATGTTGAAGAAAAGCATTTTTTTTTTTTTTTTCGATTTACAGTATCATACCACGACATAGCCCCAATCTTGTAGACCACAGAAAAGCAGGAGCACTCTGTATGTAAAAGCATTATCTGACCCCCTGTTCACATTGAGTGACCGTGTGTTGGCAGGCAAATGAAAAAGAAGACTGTCGTTTTTTATGCTGGAATGCTAAAAAAAACCTAATGCTAAAGGCATGGAAATGAGGTAACACGCAAGATACGGATCATATTGCCTATGAACAATGCGACAACATAGAACCATATGAAGATATATTGATATACTAATCTCTGTCAAGAAATGAGAAGAACCTTGACGTGGCTGAAACCATTCTCCAGAGAACTGTGGAGGAAGGGTGACAGACTGGAGTAGAGGGAAAACTATGGACTGACAACATTGCAGAATAGACAGAGAAAACATTTGACAGAGATGCAAACCTCGGCGAACAGTCAAAACAACTGGAGGAACCTGCAGAACTGTCATCTAGTATAGTACCCTGGTTATTAGCCAGGGTTAAGAGAAAAAAAACTGAGAAAAAGGGTATTCTGACTTTCTTAGAAACTGTCGTCGATATTAGAGGACGTGCTGAGAATTTTTCGCAATTCTTTTAAGAGATCTAGTGCCTCCTGCCCCATTCCACGTCCAAACTGCTGCATTAAGACAGAACTGAAGCTGTCTTCGTTAGAAAGCATTCAGTAATGGCAGTAATGAACAAAGAGAAAAAGGTGTGATGAACGGTTAGGGTCAAATGTCTCACAGAAGGGGGGAAACGAGAATGCCCTGACGGTTCGGCGTGGGAAACTGAGCGCTGGCATGTGTGTTGAGGCAGCTGTGTGTGTTTTCTGCCATTGGAGGTGACAGTCTGCTGAGATACAATCACAGACAAGGATGGTCACGCCGCTTTTATGTTTCTCTTCAAGTCCCTGTTCAGTTACTCCCCCGCCTGCATACCCTTACCATCCCCATACCCGCTTGTTTATATTTTTTTTAATTGACTTTGCCAATCTCTCTCTCTCTCTCTCTCTCTCTCTCTCTCTCTCTCTCTCTCTCTCTCCTCCCCCCCCCGCCCCCCCCCCCCCCCCCCCCCCCCCCCCCTTCGTTTTTTTTTGTGTCTTTTTTTTTTCTTTTCTCCTTCCTCATCCTTCTCACTTTCTGCCATCCCCTGTGTGTGTGTGTGTGTGTGTGTTTGTGTGTGTGTGTGTGTGTGTGTGTGTGTGTGTGTGTGTGTGTGTGTGTCTGTCTGCTGTCTGTCTCTCTCTCTCTGTCTCTCTCTCTCTATCTCTCTCTCTCTCTTCTCTTCTCTTTCTTCTCTTCTCTCTTCTTTCTTCTTTCTTCTTCTTCTCTCTTCTTCTTGTCCTACTCCTCTTCTCCTCTCCTCCTTCTCTACCCTCCTCCTCCTCCTCCTTCTTCTCTTTCTTCCTCCTCCTTCTTCTTTTCTTCTCATCCTCCTCCTCCTCCTCCTCCTCCTCCTTCTCCATCCTCCCTCCCTTCACCTCCATGTTTTATGTATTTCAACATATACTTTCCTTTTCCTCAAAGAAAGAAAAGGAAAGGGGGCACGAAGCATAAAATAAATGAATGAATGAGAGAGAGAGTGTGTGACACAGACAGACAGACAGACAGACAGACTGACTGACTGACTGACTGACAGACAAACAGACAGACAGACAGAGACAGACTGGATGCATTATAGACGTAGAATGACAGCACCTGTGAAGACGATTTCACACAGAGAAACATACTGTTAATAAATACTGTTTATTCGAGAGCTCTCACCTCAAGATTGCTAGCCCCAACTCTGCGACATGCGCATGCGCACCACTCACCAACCTATCCACATCCACCACCCCCGCCTCTCCTCCACACACATTCCCTTTACCATCCCAACAGACGTGCAAAATGACTTAGATACGTAGAGTTCTGATAGTGAGCATATATGGGCAATACCTATTGCAATACCTTTTGTCAAATGTTAATATGAAAATACAGCCAGGGGAAAGATGGAGAATACATGCTGTTCAGAAACTGTTTTTGTAGGCATGAAGATCATTGGCACTTTTCTTTGTGGAACACAAAATTCTCTGTTTGATCGGCAAATTAATTTTGGAAAAGGAGGGTGGTCAAGGGACTTGCGGCAAGGGGAGAGGGAATGGGGGTGGGGGTGGGGAGGGTTAAAAAAAAACCACAGAACCGGCGTGCTGATCGTCTCCAAACAGATTGTCACCTCAAATGACAGGAATTCAACATGGCCGCCCATACACACGACCAGCCAGCATTCAAGTTCCCAGGCTGAAATTTGGAGCCATTCTCATGTTCTTCCTACTCTGTGAGAACCTTTACCCTGTTGTTCCTGACACCCTCCTCATGATTATCGTCCTTACTGAATGGTCTGTAATGAAGACGAGCACATTCCTGTCTGTGTTCTCTGGTTTAGCTGTGGAAGACAGAGCAGTTGTCTGACTTTTCAAACTGAAAAGAAAACCTCCGTCGAAATTATCATTACCTTCATGTTTGTAGAACAAGCCCATAGCATGCTAGTCCACCAACAAGTACACCAATCGTGACAATGCTTGACTAAACGAGTGCTCTTGTCGTTTGGAATTTCATAGGGTTGTATGTTGCGTCACATAACACATCTATCCGGACGTTTTCAGATAAGCCGAACGTTTCCCTTTATACCAGAATTCCGTTTTACAGCTCCAGCAACCCTTTGCTGTTACTTTCCGTCGAATATCTGTTACAATGGGCTGCATAGGATTTGATGGGAATCAAAGTGGCAGAATCAGTCTGGTTGACGACTGTCACGCTGAATGATGTATCGTTTGATTCTCCCTTTCTTGCAAGTCGTAACTTATCTCAGGGATAGTAGACAGCGTTCATATAATCACGCTTCCTTGTCAGGGTTCTCTCTTTTCCTCCCAGTGTGTCAGCTCTGTCCCGAGGCCTCTTCTCCCTCCACAAGTCTTCTGCCTTCATTATCTCCCTTCCTTGAGGATCTCTGACGAAGAAGAATGCGTCCTGTCGCTTCTTTTCTCATCTAGTTTAGACGTGGAGGTATGATGAAGGCTGGGTGACCTTAACTTTTTTTGTTTTTAGGGGTTTGATTTTGTTTTTGTTTTATTTAGTATTTCCAGTCGATGTGCTGTCACCTTCTTTTGATATTTTAGTCTTTCGAATGAGACTATAAAACCGAGGTTCCGTGTGTGAACGCATGCGTAACATCTTGCATACACGTAAAATCCCATCACCAACTTTCGGAAGAGTAGGCCAGTTTGGCCGTTGGTATGGATGAAAGGTTACACATAGCATGCACCCTGCATGAGAAATGGAAAGAATGAAGAAAGTAAGGAAATTGAGTGAACGATATTGAACGATACTGACTGGATGACACGGGGAACGAGAGTGAATGATGCGCCAGCTCGCAGCTCTTCAGTCGGCACTACCCAGGTAGGCAGCCCGGTGTGTAAACAAGTGTGGATTGTAAAGCGCTTAGAGCTTGGTCTCTAGTCGAGAATAGGCGCTATATAAGTATTCATTATTATTATTATTATTATGCTATTGATTTGTTTCCTGGGTCATATGCTTCCAGCCTGTTCTTTCCTTTATAACCGCTTCCTGTGAGGTCTGGTGCTTCCTTCTTTCTTCCCCTCATCCATGTCCCTCCTGCTTCAGCGTTGTCGTTATCTCCATCCACCTTTTAGTTTCTGGTGATGCTTTATGTCATGGACATCTTCAGTTTCCAAGTGTCTGTTTCACCAGCCATACGCTCCCTCATTCTCTCCTCCCACCGCCGCTCTCCCTCCCTCCCTCTCTCTCTCTCTCTCTCTCTCTCTCTCTCTCTCTCTCTCTCTCTCTCCCTCTCCCTCTCTCTCTCTCATCTCGCTTTCGCTCTCTCTCTCTCTCTCTCTCTCTCTCTCTCTCTCTCTCTCTCTCTCGCTCCCTCTCTCGCTCTCTCTCATATTTTGTTTTATTCCAGTTATATTCAATTACCGTTTATTTGCTTAGTCTTGTTCTTTTACATCAGTTTTTCAATTTTTTGTTTTTTGTTTGTTTGTTTTTTTTTTTGTTACTGTCTCTTCTCTTTTCTCTATCTCTTCGTCTGTAATAGCTTTTTAAGTCAACCAACCTCTGTTTTTTCCACCTCGATCTCGCCGCGTCTATATTTCTGCGTGCTCGGCGCACGTATGCGTGCACGTGTTTAGTGCGCGCGCGCGCGCGCGTGTGTGTGTGTGTGTGTTAGTGTGTGCGTCTGTGTGACTGCGTGTCTGTGTGTCTGTGTCTGTGTTAAGTGTGTGTGCATGTGGTGTTTTTGGGGTGTATGCATGCGAATGGTTGGTGTGTGAATTTGGGCGTACGTAGGTATGTATAATGCAATTAGGCCTAGATAAAATAAATATATTTAAAAAAAAACAAACAAACAACACCCCAAAAACCCATCCCCCACCCCACCCCCAAAAACCCTTCACATAACTGAATTCAAAACTTCAAAAGAAAAACACTAAATAAGCAACTACCACCAAGATGGGGAAAATAACATAGACGTTAAAGTAAATGTCCAATTGGGCTCTTAATCAGTCCTTGAACAACTTCCAAAATATTTGATTCGTTGGAGATGACGTCTTCAAAAAAGCTGATATCGACGGTTCAGTGTTCAACAACCAAGCAGGTAAGTAGGGTTTCATTCTATCGCACAAAAAAAGTAGATGGAACGGAGTGATTTTGCTGGCCACAAATACAAGTCACGTGTTTACAGAATTTGGTTTTAAAGGCATCAAGCCTCAATCTAAAATTCAAACTTTTTAAAAAATCCGCTCTTGGTAGAGATTCTTGATACCTGTCTTATTGTCTGATATCTTGTTAAATAATATCCCCTTTTTGTTTCTGGTGCCTTTTCGTTTATTTGAAATAGAGTTCCAGGATACGTCTTTTAAAAGACTATAACTCTCATGTAAGGATAAAGGAATGCATACCTTTTGTTAAATCAGTCTCAGTGATAGCAGCTTTTTTGGCTAATTGGTCTACCCTTTCATTCGCAGATAATCCACAGTGTGATGGAACCCAACAAAAATCGACGTAGGAACCACGTAAATGCAAAAAATGAATTAAGTGGTAGACTTCTAATATGAGTTCTGCTCTCACACTTGTATTTGAAAATTTTAGAGCTTGCAGGACTGATTTTGAATCAACGCAAAGTAATATTTGAAATGCAGGAAACTGAAAATCAAGAAGAAAGTTTAATGCCATAATAATGGCAACAAGTTCCGCAGTAAATATGGAAATATTCTTACCAAGGTGGTAACCTTTCTCTATTTTTAAGGATGGAATTATGAATGCTGAACCACACAAATGATTGTCTAGTACAGAACCATCTGTATAAATTTTAAGATGATTTATATAAGTTTCATTTTTATATGTGACTTAACATACGTTGGCAGCAAGGGTCCATCACTTTTTTTAAAACTTGTATGGTCTATGTCATAATTTGCTCTACTAAGTTCCCATTCCGGGATAGTGCTAAAAGACACCCGAGGAGCTACGTTTTCAGGTGCAGTGCCTGCTTTTGTAAATAAGTCAGATGTGTATGAGGCTATCGATTTTAGAGAATCGATTTTTTGTGCCCTATTTGTATTTTAAGTGTTTGTGTGTGAGTGTGATGTTTTGAGTGTATATTCAAATGTCTGTGAATGCGTGTGAATGCGTTTCGGTATGCGTGTGTGCGTGCGTGCGTACGTGCGTGCGTGCTTGCGTGCGTGCATGCATGCCTGTGTATGTATGTGTGCATGCGCGCGCGCGCGCGCGCGCGCGCGCGCGCATGCACGCGTGTGTGTGTGTGTGTGTGTGTGTGTGTGTGTGTGTGTGTGTGTGTGTGTGTGCGTGCGTGCGTGCGTGCGTGCGTGTGCGTATGTGTGTATGTGTGCGTGCGTGCGTGCATGCGTGCGTGTGTGTGTGCGTGTGTGTGTGTGTGTGTGTGTGTGTGTGTGTGTGTGTGTGTGTGTGTGTGTGAGAGAGAGAGAGAGAGAGAGAGAGAGAGAGATATCATATGGTCACGTCTTTTTCCCCTGGGAAACTAACATTTGTCTCAGTAAACGTCTGTAAACACAACTCTTTACAAACAGATAGCACACTTAATTCTCAGTAGAAGGAGGGGGGAGGGGAGGGGGGATCACAGCTGTCTGGACACACGTCTTATAACTAAACGGAGAATCACATTTGATTCAGGGAAGGACCATGCCTGTCTTGGCCTACAGATCAGCCGTAACTCTGGTTAGACAGATCACCACATTAACTAAATTGCAGGGAAGATTACAACTGCCTGAAATACCCCCCCTCCCCCCCCCCCCCCCCCCCCCCCCCCCCCCCCCTCCCGATTCCCTCTCTATATGCGGCCTTCTCCTTCCCCACCCAGCCCTTCCCGCCCCTTGCCCTCCCCTCCCCTTCCTCCCTAATCTGTGACAGACCTCCTCTCCACACCTTCCACTTTTCTCTCTCTCTCTCTCTCTCTCTCTCTCTCTCTCTCTCTCTCTCTCTCTCTCTCTCTCTCTCTCTCTCCTCTCCCCCATCACTCTCATCCTGTTAATAAATGGACAGATCTCGGAAAGATCTGTAATGAAGAAGAGAGTGGTCTGTCACACTCCCTCTGACGTCGGCTTTGGAATCGATGATGACCTCTTGGAAAGAACCAAGTGGCCTTTACCTCAAAACATTACTTTCATTTTTCTTCACGTCTTTCTGTGTTTTCCTGTATTCCTTTTTTTTTTTTTCTGCCCTTGAGTTTTTTCTTTTTCCGGTCTCTTTTTTTTGTTTGTTTGTTTAGCTTTTCTTCCCTCCGTGGCTTTCTATTTATTTTTTCTTAGCAATGTGTTTGGTATCCCATTCTTCTTCTTCTGATCCTTTTCTGTACAGTACTGTGTGTGTGTGTGGTGTGTGTGTGTGTGTGTGTGTGTGTGTGTGTGTGTGTGTGTGTGTGTGTGTGTGTGTGTGTGTGTGTGTGTGTGTGTGTGTGTGCTCTTGTCTTTGTCTTTTTTTGTGTCTCTTTGTCTCTTCTCTCTCTCTCTCTCTCCCTCTCCTCCTCTCTCTCTCTCTTCTCTCTCTCTCTCTCCCTCTGTAATCCTCTCCCTCTCTCCTCTCTCTCTCTCTCTCCTCTTTCCTCCTCTCTCTCCTCTCTCCTCTCCTCCCCTCTCCCTCCCTCCTCTCTCTCTCTCATATGTTTCTCTGTATTGCTATGCCCATGTCTGTCTCTGTCTTCTGTCTCTCGCTTCTCTCTCTTCTTTCTCTTCCTCTCTCTTCTTTTCTTCTTGTCTTCTTCTCTTCTTCTTTCTTCTTCTTCTTCTTCTTCTTCTCTTCTTCTTCTCTTCTCCTCCTCCTTCCTTCTTCTTCTTTTTACTTTTACTTCTTTTTTTCCTACCTCCGTCTCCCTCTATTGTACATTTCGACATGTACTTTCTTCTATCTCAGGGAAATTGGGTACGAAGCAGAGAGAGAGAGAGAGAGAGAGAGAGAGAGAGAGAGAGAGAGAGAGAGAGAGAGAGAGAGAGAGACAGAGAGAGAGACAGAGACAGAGAGGTGCAGACAGACAGACAGACAGACAGAGAGCGAAAGACAGGGAGAGAGAGTGAGAGTGAGTTAGTGACTGACTGAGTGAGAGACAGACACAGACAGGTAGACAGTCAGACAGACAGAGATAGAGAGATAAAAAGAAATAGAGAGAGACAGAGGGAGAAAGTTACAGAAACAGAGGGAGAGAGAGAGATAGGAAGAGAGACAGAGACAGACAGACAGGGACTGATTGACTTTACAGATGTGGAATGGGACCCCCTATGAAGACGCTCCCACACAGAAAAGGTACCATTGATAATATCTCTACCCATGTGTACTCTCAATATAGCTAGCCCAGACTCGGCCAAATGCACCCATAACACTCACCCACTTACCACTTTCCATACATACCTCCTTTCCCACACAAACAGGCCTGCAAATGACATATATACGTAGAATTCTAATACACATGCACACCCCATACCATCCCCTTCCGAACACACCACCTTTCCTGTGCCAGCACCCTTTCCTGTGCCAGCGTGCAAAATTACATAGATATCGAAACTGTTATAGTGAATATGCACGTGCAATACGTATTGTCACACGTGAATGTGTAAACACAGCTTGGGGGGGAAATGGAGAATACGTGCTGTTCAAGAACTACTTGGTAGGTATAAGACAATTGACATTTTTCTTTCTGGGCCAAAGTTCTTAACGTGATCGGCAATCTTCATTTAAAAATAATAATAATAATAATAATAATAAAGAAAAGATGGGGGCAGGGGGCGTGCGGGGAAGAGAAGGTGGGAATGAGGATTTCAAGAGAGCCAGCGTGGTGATCCTTCAGTGGAATTCTCTCCAAACAGACTGTCATCTCCAATGGCAGGAATGAAACATGGCTTCACTCAGTTTCCCCACGCTGAAACGTTGGGATATTCTCGTTTTCTTCTAGACTGTGAGAACCTTTACCCTCTCTGCTCCTAATATCCTCCCCTCCCTCTTGATCATCGTCCTTACTAAATGGTCTTTGAGGATGACGAGCGCATTCTTGTTTGTGTCCTCCAGTTTTAAACGTGGAAAGAGACAACAGACATTCGAAGTTTTAAACTGAAAAGAAAAACCGCAATGCATGTTGTGACAATGGCAATACCTCATTCGAAAGACTCATTGCTCTCATGTATGTAGAAACAAGCACGTAGTACATTGGAGCAAACCCAGCAGGTTCTTTTGACTACCAATAGCTAACTCATCGTGAATATGGGTCTCACGACAAATTGCTGTGTGAATTGAGTGCCCTTGCTTTTCTAAACTCCAGAAGGGCAGGTGTAACGTCACATGATAATTTGGTCTGAAGGTTTAATTAAGGCAAGCCGAACATTCGCTTCACCACAACGTTCATTTTACGGCCCCAATAGCCTTTGTTTTTTTATTTGCTCCTAAGATCTTTTAAGATGGTAAGATTCAATGAGAATGGAAGCGGGATGGAATGTCTGATTGAAGGATGTCTCCGGGCAATCCTCCTTTCACTGCTCATTGAGCCTCATCTCTGGGATACACACGTGGTTGCTTGGACAGACTACTCGGCGTTAGGAAAGTCACACTTCCCTATTAGGGCTTTCTTGTTTTTCTCCCATGTGCGTGTGCGCATGTGTGTGTGTGTGTGTGTGTGTGTGTGTGTGTGTGTGTGTGTGTGGTGTGTGTGTGTGTGTGTGTGTGTCTGTGTGTGTGTGTCTGTACAACACTATGTTGTCTGACTGTGGTGTCAGTGTGGGTGTGGTGTGTGTGTGTGCGTGTGTGTGTGTGTGTGTGTGTGTGTGTGTATGTGTCTGCGCGCACTGTGTCTGTGTGTGTGTGTGCACGCGTGTGTGTGCACTTGTGTGTGTGTGTATGTATGTGTGCGCGCGTGTGTGCGTGTGTGTGTGCATGTGCGCGTGTGTGTGTGTGTGTGTGTGTGTGTGTGTGTGTGTGTGTGTGTGTGTGTGCGTGTGTGTGCGTGTGTGTGTGTGTGTGTGTGTGTGTGTGTGTATGTATGTGTAATTTGT
>JADBJO010003289.1:100000-102500 GCA_016801955.1 Conus betulinus
GCAGCAGCAGCAACAGCAACACCAGCAGCTTTTGGCTCGTGAAAGCACCCTTTGAAACTGAAAATATCGATAGCAAAGAAAGTCGTCATCAATTTTGTTTAATGGTCGAGGGAGGAGATACAATAAACGCAGAAGAAGAAGAAAGAGACAAAAACAGTAAGTAACAAAAAGATATGAGGATTCGAAAGGAAGAAACAACAGAAATACATCTTCTGGAAATTATCTGCAAAAGAATTAAAAGAAAGAAGAGAGAGAGAAAAAAAAATTAAAGACTGGAATCCAAGGACCCAGGAGAAAAGAATCACAGACAGATAAAGGAGACGGCACAGAAAGTAGAAAACTGGAAGAAAAAAAGAAGAAAAAGAAAAAAAAAAGAAAAAAAAAAAAAAAGATAAAAACACTAAGGGCATCTCAGCCTTAATCATTTTTTCTCCACGTCCAACGCAGATGACAAAGAAACTGACAGAACGTGTCTCCTCCATCAAAGATCGCCCAAGAAGGGAGATAATGAAGGAGGGGAAAGCTGTGTGGAAGGAGAGACCGGGTGAAGGAGCTGGGAAACCAGGCTGGGCAAAGAAAAGCGAAGAAGACCCTGACAGGGAAGAGAGATCAACCTGGCGCTGATGTGTGTGTCCCGGCAGCTAGGTTCTCATTCCCGAGATGAGGCAGGTTTAGGGTTAGCCCGTTACGGGAGGATTACACTGAACATCAGTCAGTGCGCCATTTCTACATCAGATCGACTCCACCACAGTGTTTCTCATTAGATTCTACGCCCGCCACTGCTTTAAAAGAGATGTTTTAAGGAGGTGACCGCAAAACTTGTGAGACCTAAAAAATGAAAAGTTGAAGTAAAGCAAATGTTCGGCTTATTGCAAACCTTCAGGCACAAAGTATTATGCTGTGACTCATCCCGAACCTTCTGGACTTACAAAAGGCGAGAGTCCTCTTTACATAAAGCAATATGTCGTGATGTCCATTCTGACCATGAGTTTCAGTTGCTGGTGGACAAATAAACGAGAAGACTGATGTTTTGACGTTAACATGTACAGATTTAAGCAAAAGCCATGGTTTTTCTCACCGCGCAAGAAACTAAAAATCCGTTATATAAACATAAACAGCACATATACTGATCATATTGCCAATGAACCAATGTGTCAGCCATGAAGTAGCACTTAGAATCGTGTGAAGAAACACTGAAATCTGTTTAGAAAGGAGAACCACGTTGGTGTGACTATGTCATAAGACCCAAACGCCCCGCTAAAATAGCCCTCCAAGGAACTGAGAGAGGAAGGGAGAAGGACTGGGGGCACAGGAAAAAAAAACGATGGAATTTCAACTCCGCAGAACAGACAGAGGAAGCATTTGCAAGACCCAAGTCTTGGTATACAACATCAGAATCTGTTGATTGTTCTTCAGTGTGGTACCCTAGTGAGTCTAGGAACCAACCGAAGAGAGAAGGGAAAAAAGATATGAGGAGCTATGCATTTGTCTCTCTAAACCTACCCCAACCAAAAAGTTTATTGAACAGTAAAAACCACCTGTACCCAATAAGCATATCGAAAATTTTCGTTTTATTTGTAAAACCTTTGTCAACCAAAAAGTTAAAGTAGAAAAATGTGAGGAGCTACAGTTTTGTCTCTATGAACTTAAGGTCTTCTGACTTTCCCTAGACACTGTACCCAGTTTTACCGAGAGGGACTGAGATTTGTTTATCACTTTCAAAGAGGTCCCGTGTCTGCTGTCTTTTCAACGTTCATATTGCCGTATAAAGACGGGAACGCACCCGTTATCGTTAGAAATCATTCAGTAATGGCGATAATCAATCAGTAATGGCGATAATCAATCAGTACTGGCGATAATCAATCAGTAATGGCGATAATCATTCAGTAATGGCGATAATCAATCAGTAATGGCGATAATCAATCAGTAATGGCGATAATCAATCAGTAATGGCGATAATCAATCAGTAATGGCGATAATCAATCAGTAATGGCGATAATCAAGAGTGAGAAAGAGAAGCGTATGAGGAACGGAAAGGGAAAAAGTTCTTAAAAAGTTCTTAGAGAATTAGGTGGGACACGAGAATGCCCCCCAGTAGTTCGGCGTGGAGAAGTGAGCGTTGGCATGTGTGTTGAGACAGTCTTGTTTGATTAATTCCTGCCGTTCCAGACAGCGGTCTGTTTAGACAGAATTAGGGCGAAGGATGGTCATGCCGATTCTGTGTTTCTCTTGAAGTGCCCATTCATGTATCCTCTCCTTCACACCACCACAACGCCACTTCCCTCTTTAATGAACTCTCTCTCTCTCTCTCTCTCTCTCTCTCTCTCTCTCTCTCTCTCTCTCTCTCTCTCTCTTTGTACGTGCGCGTGTGTGTGTGTGTGTGTGTGTGTGTGTGTGTGTGTGTGTGTGTGTGTGTGTGTTCTAAGTAAATCTCGCCCTCTCTCACATTACATTAACATATTCCTTCGATAACGGTCCTGGCCAACGATCATCAAACGAT
>JADBJO010003289.1:112500-115000 GCA_016801955.1 Conus betulinus
CGTACGAACGCGCGCACACACACACACACGCGCGCGCACACACACATACATACGCGCGCGCGCGCGCGCACACACACACGTCGCTGGTATGGATGTCACGTTACACATAGCATGCACCCTGCGTGAGAAATGGAAAGAATGAAGGAAGCGGAAATTGAGTGAACGATATTGACAGGATGACACCAGAAACGACCGAATGAAGCGCCAGCTGGCAGCTCTTGAGTCGGCACTACCCAGGTAGGCAGCCCGTTGCGTAAACGAGTGTGGATTGTAAAGCGCTTAGAGCTTGGTCTCTAGCCAAGAGTAGGCGCTATATAAGTATTCATTCTTGTCGTTGTTGTGGAGTTCCATCACGCATATCAAAGCATTTACCACTTCCTTCAGTGACGCAGTGAGGGACTGCAGGCGGAAAATTCAAACCCGTTTTAAAAGTAATTATAAATAACAACGCCAGTTAACATGGACAAACAAATTACAAGACAAAACACGACATCAACAACATTCAGGACAATGACAACGAAGAACGAGCAGTCACTTATCTTGTCAAATTTGCCCATCTTGCGGCGACTTCGAAAAGATAAGGGATTGCTCGTTCTTCGTTTTCATTGTCCTGAATGTTGTGAATCTTGCCTGAAGAAGACCTAAGAGGCCGAAATGCGACGTGGTTTATCTCGTAAATTTGTGTGTCCATGTTAACGAGCGATGTTACTTAAAATGACTTTAAACATTCACTTCTTTAAAACCTGACTGGTTCACTCTCTCTGCCCCCTGTTTGTGGGTTGGCAGTCTGTTTTGCAACAGCCCAGACTCGGATCATGTCAAACTGTGAATATTGAAGCACACACTCGGTGCTTGACGTGCGGGCAAAGGCTACGTTCAGTCAATGGGCTCATCTCTCTGAACAGCCAACAACTGGCACTGATGGTCACCTGAAAGGGCGGCCTAGGCAACTGAACAATTCTCTGGGAGTGAACAGTCAGTGGCATGGCCCGAAGCAGTTAGTGACCTGCACTGGCCAGACTGACAACTATGAACAGTGGGAAGCTGGGGACGAGATATGCATCCTCTTTCCCTCTTAATGAATGAACACAATCTAATAGGATAGAACATACAACAACACACCATAGAACAATGCCTAATAACACATTGTGTTACATCTCAGCACGATGATATGCAATATTCGTAAACAGGCATGGGAAGATCACTTTGTCCAAGATGTGTGTCGCCAAGCAAAGCTGAAACTACCGCTGAAATCCATCCTGGAGGAATACAAAGCAGGGAAGATCAGACTTCAAAGCATGCTGGAGGACTCAGGAGACAAGGTGGTAGAAGCAATCGAGCCCCAGCTGAAGACAGGCAGAAAATGAACAGATCAAGAGGCGATGGATTCTGCAAAAGAAAGTCTCAGATAAGAGAAATAACAGGACACACACAGACCAACAGAGAAGGACTGGGGGGTGATCAAAAGTGAATGGTGGTCAAAGGCAAAGGAAAATCCAAAAGAGACATGATGATTCAGTAGATGAGAAAAAAAGAAGTCCAAAAAAGACTCCAAAAAGCAGTCCTGCAGAGCCAGCAAGGGCAATGAACAACGTGCGAGAATGCACTCCAAAGAAGTCTCACTTGGAATGACATTTGGCACATGGCCCCTCTCAGGATCAGCTTCATTCTCAGATCTGCATATGACCTTCTGCCCTCAAATGCAAACCTGGTGAAGTGGGGAAAAATCCTGCCCCCTCTGCCATGCAAAACAAACTGTGGAGCATGTCTTAAGCTCATGTAAAGTAGCCCTGGCTCAAGGAAGGTACACATGGAGGCACAACCAAGTGCTCAAAGAGATTGTACAAGCAGTCTGGGCTAGTACCAACACCACAAAAGGGAAAATCAGAACTCCAAAAGCACCCGCAACATTCTTCACGGCAGGAGGTAGCAAATCATGGCAAGAACAACAGTGCCACTCGGAACATGCAGGCAGAGTCTGCTGGACGGGGCAGATGACTGGGAGTGCACTGCAGACCTCCCAGAATGGAAGAGTCGCCCAGAGATCATCAGTGTTTCTTCCCCTCCCCTTCCCCCTCCTTCCGCTCCCTCTTTGCCCCCTCCCTCCAACAACAACCATCTACTTTCAAACCCAGATTTCCTCTGATTTCTATTCACTAACCTTTCTTAGCCTGTGTCTACGCAGCCTCCTTCCCTTTGTGTGTGTGTGTGTGTGTGTGTTGAGTTCTTGTCACTTCAAATTTGTTGAAACAATTACTGTGTCCTCAGTTTTATGTCATTTGAAAAAGACTCTAAGAGTCGAAACGTTCTGTATTGTTTTTCTTTTCTTTTTGACCTCCCTTTTGTTTCGGTCTTTACCACCAATCTTCAAATTACATAGTTGTTCTGAAAAAGCCCCAGTCGAGTGTTACCAATTTTTCAACACAAACGGAAGCATGCAGTGATCACGCACTAACTTCGTGACCGCTGAGCGTTCTGATTGGTCGGAACTCACCGCTGA
>JADBJO010003289.1:130000-135000 GCA_016801955.1 Conus betulinus
GTAATATATGAGCTATTGCAGTCAAAGGTCAAAAGAAGAATCATTGGCTTCGCCTGCTCAGAGCCTGTTCGTTCACTGAGTCAGGATCGTCAGTGAGGCACACAGCTGATTGTGTCTGTGCTTCCTTGGCATCAAACAGAGATAGACCGCAGTCTAGAATTCTGTGGTATTCTCACCAGCGAAGGTTCAAAAACATAATCCAACAGTACCCTGAAACAGTCAGAAAAGGAGAGAAAACTGAAACGAAAAGAAATCCACATGAGAAAATAATTTGCTAGATCATTATGTAAATAGTGTTAAATGCGCTGGAAAATCTTCGAGCATTTGCTTGAGGATCCATTGAAAGATACGAAGAGTTCAAAAGGGACATTTTTTTTATTAAATCTTTGCCAAGTCATTAATGTCTGTCTGTCTGTCTCTGTCTGTCTGTCTGTCTGTCTGTCTGTACGTGTGTGTGAATACGTCTGTGGTATTCTCACCACCTAGGGTTTGTATCTCGAGTGCGTGCACGCACGACCGTATGTGTGCGTGTATGTGTGTGTGTGTGTGTGTGTGTGTGTGTGTGTGTGTGTGTGTGTGTGTGTGTGTGTGCGTGCGTGCGTGCGTGCGTGCGTGCGTGTGTGTGTGGTGTGGGGGGGGGGGGGGGTCTGTGTCTGTGTGTGTGCACATGCACGAGCTGTTTGTGTGCACGTGTGTGTATGTGTGTGCGTGTCCCTGTGTGTATCAGATCGTTCCTAAGTCAGTGCCCTTAAGTGATGTGTGCATGCAGCCGGAAAATCATAAACTTTATCAGAGAATGGACGTCAGACAGAAACCTTTTCACACATCACTGGGCCACGTCCTTGGGGATGGCACGTTCGTTTTGAAGCTTTTAGTGCATCGCCCTCCCTCCACACCCACTTCTCCCATTCTTCTTTGCACTGCCTGACATCTGATTCCCCTTGATGCATGGCTACTGGTCTCAACTGCTGACTGTCTCTCTTAATCTCCTGTGATTAGCCCAGCATGTCATCCCATTGAGGTGCTCTGGGAAACTCTATCAATGGTCTTCTCATTTTTCTATTCTTTCTTTTTCTTTTTCTTTTCAACTCTGTATTTGTACTTCTCCTTTGCCTTCTTCTTCTTGTTGACGTCTTTTCATCATCATCATCATCATCATCATTACCGTCATCATCGTCATCATCATTATGATTATTGTCTTCTTCTTTCTTCTTCTTCTTCTTCTTCTTCTGCTTCATCATCATCTCATCATCATCATCATCATCATCATCATCATCATTATCATCATCTTCTCTTCTCTCCAAAAAAAAAATATTTTACCAGAAGTTAAAACTGTTAATCTGCATATAGCTACAAATATTGAAATCTTACCTTGTCGTTTAGAAGTGAAAGATTATTGTCTGATTTTGCAGCGACGTGACCTGAAAAAGACTGCCCAGTTTGGATGCATGGGTATGTATACTTTCTTTCAATTTTCTTATGCACAGGTCAAAAACATGATTTAAAGTAAAAGAATTGTATATCTTTTGGAATGTCAAAATTTTTCAGGCTCTTGAGAAGTCCCAGGGGGTTATTACATAACTTTACATCAATAATTCTTTTGAGTGCTTTGAATTATTCCATTAAGGCACAAAAAGATGACATCGATCAGACTACCAAAGAAATGTTTGAAAGGATTAAGAACAAAAAAGCACACATCATTTTTATGTAAAACATTGCTTGCATTCTTTGGGGTCTCTGAGGTGTGGGGTGTGTGTGTGGGGGGGGGGGGGGGGGGGGGGGGGGGGGGGGGGGGGGGGGAGAGGGAGGGGGGAAGGGTGTGGGAGATGACAGGGCATTTCTGAAAGCTTTTAAAGAGAGGATGTTTGACTGCAACTAGACAAGAGCAGAAGCGAGTGTTTGCATGAAATACTAGTTCTGAGGTATACCACATGCTCACCTGATGAAATACCATCAGGACGGCAAAAGACCAACATTTAGGACCACTTTGGTCAGATTTCGTCTTGGCCATATTACTGTCAGAGAACACAAAGTACAGAACTATTCTAATACAAGATAACGTCCGTTTTGTGATCACTACAAACCATAATCTATTTACCATAAATGTCTGAGATATAGCGAGCAATGAGAAAAAAAAGACATGTAAAGTTGATGACAAAAATGAATATATCAATACCAGTTTTTTTGCTTTTATCAAAAATCCAGATTGCTGATTCAGATCCCGATGAAAAAATATTATCTGAGATGCAGGGTGTGTGTGTGTACTGATCATGGGCATCATTATGAGAAAGGTGTATATGCTTATCTGCACATGGTTATAGGTGTGTATGAGTTGTTGTTGTTGTTGTTGTTGTTTAGAAAATGATACACTGAGTCAGTGCATTCAACTGATGTGTGCATACAGCTGGGAGTCTAAACTTTATCAGAGAAGGGACGTCAGACAGAAACCTTTTTACACATCACTGGGCCACGTCCTTGGGGATGGCACGTTCGTTTTGAAGCTTTTAGTGCATCGCCCTCCCTCCACACCCACTTCTCCCATTCTTCTTTGCACTGCCTGACATCTGATTCCCCTTGATGCATGGCTACTGGTCTCAACTGCTGACTGTCTCTCTTAATCTCCTGTGATCAGCCCAGCATGTCATCCATTTGAGGTGCACTGGGCAACTCTGTCAATGGTCCCTCATTTTTCTTCTTCTTACTTCTTTTTTTTTTCAAGTTTTCATACATATATTCCTGCTCCTCCTTTGTCTTCTACTTCTTTGTCTTTTCATTGTTATCATCAATGTCGTCTTCTCTCTCTCTCTCTCTCTCTCTCTCTCTCTCTCTCTCTCTCTCTCTCTTTAAAAAATTATTTACCAGAAGTTAAAACTGCTAATCTGTATATAGTAACAAATATTGAAGTGCAACATTATTGTATGATTTTGCAGAGAAGTGACCAGAAAAGACATGGAAACAATGAAGACTATGTCCAGTGTGGGTGCATGGGTATGTATACTTCCTTTATATTTTGTTATGTGCAGGTCAGACCTATCTTAGTACATTCATCTGACATCTAGAATCTAAAATGATTTAAAGTAATAGAAATGTACATTCTTTGGAATGTCAAAGGTTTTTGAGGCTATAGAGAAATTCCCAGTTCTATAACAACTTTACATGTATAGATCTTTTAGTGCTTTAAATTATTCCTTTAAGGCACGAGAAGATTCTGTTTTTCAGACGACCAAAACAAGCGTTTTAAAAGAATTAAGGAGAAAAGAAGTATGCATGATATTTTCTACAACAAAACATTGTTTGGATTCTTTGGGGTTCCAAGAGCTTGGTTGGGGGGGGGGGGGGGGGGGGGGGGGGAGGGTATGGGGGGGGGCAAAGATGACAGGTACTTCTGAAAGCTTTTTAAAAGAGAATGTTTGATTAATACTAAACGTAGAAAGGAATGTCTGCTGCAAATCATGGTTCTGAGGTATATCACACGTTCATGCAGTGAACTGCCACTAAAACAACAAAAGAGCAACATTTTAGACCACTCTAGTCAAATTTCGATTTGGCATTATTACTGTCAGAGAAAACAAAAGGTACAGGACAATTCTAATACAAGGAATTGTCCATTTTGTGATCACTAAACAGCAGAATCTGTTTTATCAATAAATGTCGATGTACACCCAGTAATGAGAAAAAAAAAAAACATATAAAGACTATGAAATAGTGCTATCCAATTTCTCTCATATTACTGTGGAATGAAATTAAGTGTTATAAGAAAAGCTCTCATGTTTATTCATTGTGTATTCAATTCACTGAGCGATTCCTCTGAATTTTGTGTTTGATGTTGAAAAGCATAAACAGCTTGCTGATTTTTTTTCTTTTTTATTCTGTAGGTTGTTTACATTGTATCCTTTGTTTTGTTTAACGTTGCCACAATTCGTACGTGCGCATGCGCGCACATACACACATATACACACATGCACGCACGCACGCACACACACACACACACCACACACACACACACACACACACACACACACACACACACACACACACACACACACACACGTCAGTGGATGGCTTTAAGTCAATGACTAAACTGCATAACTCAATACCAAAATATTTCTTTTGTTAAAATCCAGACTAGTGATTCCTAAGATACAGGGTGTGTATGTTGATCTTTGCCATATCGTGGGAAAGATGTGTACTCATGTAACTAATGTTTACGTGGTTGTTGTTGTTGCTGTTGTCGTTGTTGTTGTTGTTGTTGTTGTTGTTCTTGTTGTATTGTTGTTGCTGGTGCTGCTGTCATTGTTGTTCTTTTAACTGATGTGTGCATACAGCTGGGAGTCATAAACTTTATCAGAGAATGGACGTCAGACAGAAACCTTTTCACACATCCCTGGGGCCACGTCCTTGGGGATGGCACGTTCGTTTTGAAGCTTTTAGTGCATCGCCCTCCCTCCACACCCACACTTCTCCCATTCTTCTTTGCACTGCCTGACATCTGATTCCCCTTGATGCATGGCTACTGGTCTCAACTGCTGACTGTCTCTCTTAATCTCCTGTGATTAGCCCAGCATGTCATCCATTTGAGGTGCACTGGACAAACCTGCCAGTTGTTGTCTTTTCATTCTACTTCAGTGTTCTTTTCTTTGTCCCCCCCCCCCCCCCCCCCCCATCTCGTCCTCTTCTTCCCCCTCCCCCCCCCCCCCCCCCCCCCCCATCTTTTCCTCTTCTTTCTTCCTCCTTCTTCTTCTTCCTCTTCTGCTCCTCTTTTCTTCTTCTTCTTCTTCCTCTTTTCTTCTTTTTCTTCCTCCTCCTTCTTCTTCTTCTTCTTCTCCTTCTTTTTCTCTTCTTCTTCTTCTTCTCTTCTTCTTTCTTCTTCTTCTTTTTCTCTTCTTTCTTCTTCTTCTTTCTTCTTCTTCTCTTCTTCTTCTTCTTCTTCTTCTTTTTCTTCTTCTTCTCCTCCTCCTCCTCCCCCTCCTTCTCTTCTTCTCCTCCTTCATCATCTTCTT